>JAOEJI010418520.1:0-16897 GCA_025448255.1 Umimayanthus chanpuru
CACTAACCACTGTACTGAGGCGCGTGGGCGAATTTAATTCAAGTTTAATAGCACGCCTCAAATTACCGAGAAAAATCAATTATAACCAGATTGCGACAAGGAAAAAAGATAAAACTAAAAAAAAAAAAAACGGTGTCGAATCCTAAACTCGGCTCCCTACGGGCCGAGTAAATATAATCACGTCCCACTGTCTTCTGTTTGACTTTGAAATCCTGGCTTCTGCAATGAAGTGGTTTTAGTTTCAAATAAGTCAAAAGATGAAGAGTCTATTCTTGCCTGAAAAAAAAATATTACACCTGATTTACTTGAAAAGGAATAAAAGTGAAGAAGCAAAATGTTGGCAGTGTGGCTTCCATGATCACATTTTTCCAGCATTGGCCAAGTGTGGCCCATCAGTGATGACTGATAGTCATATAGCAGCTCTTTCAGCAGTGTTTTCTGGTCCTTGGTGACACTGCTTACCTTGACTGTACCTGCTTCAGCTGCCCTATTACTACAGGATTTATCTAGGCTATACTCGGGCAAAGGGGTACTATATTGTTCAGAATCAGTACAATCACATTTCTGATGACAGACGATGCAGCACTTGTGACGTGCGATTGATTCCAATGGTACATCATCATCTTTAAATTGCTCAAGTAGAAATTTCCTTAAGCAGCTGCTCTTGCTTTCTTCATATGCCTGCATCTGTTTATCACAATTCCTCAATTGTTGACCAGAATACAAAAGCAAGGATACTGCTGGTTGTTTGTCTCGTGCTGATCTGCCAATTTCCTGAACAAAGTCCTCAATGTGTCTTGGGGACCTTAGTGAATCACAGTTCTAATTTGTTTAAAGTTGACTCCCATTCCGAGGTCATTAGTTGAGAAAACAAGTAGGCATGTTCCATTGTTCTGAAAGGAGTCAGTAATTCATTCTTTGTGTTTCTGTTTCTACAGAGTTATGGAACTGTGCAACTAAACAGTTTTGTGCTAAATTTTGTACATCACAGGGATAGTGGGCATCCCTTCCAAAACTACTAAAAGTACTTGAATAGACGCCCACAATCCTTTGTTGTCTTACAATAAACAATTGTTTGTGGTTTCCTTATGAACTTGCTCGATGAGCTACCGAAAGACTCGGTGATTTTGTTGGATACCTTTGCATCATGAAGGTATATATTGCTTCTATTGGGACTAACAGTTATCTCAACTTTGTCCTTTCAGAGGCCGAGGGATTTAATTACATCCTTTCTAACATCTTTCATTGCTGTTGTTGTCTGAGCTAATATCGGGGCCAGCGAGCACAGTTCCCCCGGCCTTTCAAAACACTTTCTGAAAGCCAGAACCTTCTCTTTAGTGTTTTCTTGTCCCCTGATGAAGGAAGGAAACATAAATAACAGATTTTTGTTTAATTGAACTACTTTGAGTCAGTATATTAGCCATGAGTCCAAACTGGTTTTCAGTAAGATAACTGCATATTGAGCAGTCACTCCTTGAATCTGTTCATGGATGGCTTAGCTATTTTGAAATGTCAACTGCACATTTTGCGCTCTCTCCTTAAACAGTTGATCCACCTGTAATGGGACTGCTGTCAGGTACTCTGGTATTCCAACAACACATAGTTACAAAAATTGACCCTTGTCCTGAGCATGCCTTGGACGAGATGATCTGATTAGTAGGCGATTTTTGAGTACTTCAGTCCAGCGTAGTGGCAGTTCAAAGGACTTGGTGTTGTGAACCCTTCGGATTCCCTACTGACAGTGCACATCAAACCTTATCAAGGCCAGTTTTGTTGCCTTTTCGGTGGTGATGACGTTGCCTGGTACAAATCCTCAATATTCTGAAGCAATCGCCCTCCTTTGAATCCATGCGTGAATTTGGCGCATGTTTTTGACCAAAATGGAGCAAACAGGATCAGGACATTGCCGAATCTGCAGGCGAATGTAAGAAACAATGACGAGATTTTAAGGTTGTTTGCACTGTTTCTGTGCATCAATACTGAGCACGCAATCGCGATCGCACGTATAGCGTCCACTCATAAAATTGAAACTTAAGGGACTGTTAAATCTTTTATGAGTTGGGATCCTTGTGCAATGTACAAGGGGTCATCCCAGAAAAGTACTGATGAAAAGGAGTCACTCAAAAAATTACAGCCAGTTTTGCAGCAGAAAAAACTTTAAAGAAAACGACATATGTGTTCATCTTTTAGATTTTATTGAAAATCTTGCAGCAACCGTAAAAAAGTTGGACACAGAAGAATGACGTTAAGTAAATTAAATTTAAAGTAAATATTGGAAGAATAAAGAGTCAAGTAAAGACTGCGTTAGAATATAGTGAAGTGAAATTAAGTACAGCCGAGTAAAGCAAAGGTTAAAAAAATAACGAACGAAAACAGAAGTATAGTCTTTCTACAATGGAAATAGATGTTGCGATTTGTTGATAATTTGAATTATTTAATGAAAATAGTTTTTATGTTGTAAGCTACCAGTGTACACCAAGCTGGGCAAACACATAATTGCAGTTTTTGTCGTTGTTTGGACGTCAAGCATTGTGCTTACATAGCTATCTCTCCATCTACACTGTCAGAAAATGAAGATCTTCATGTATAGACGGAACATGCGTTTGAATACATACAGCAGCTGGTCCTTTTCCTTTTTGCTTTTTTTTATGAATTTTTTTGTCGTTGATGTTCTCCTGAAACTTCTTCCAGCCTCTCTCTCTGAAAGCCGCTACGTATGACACTAAATGAGACTGCCCCCTCCCCCCAAGGGGATTCTGGGTATGAACATGGTGCAGAGCTCGCGAAAAGCATTGTTGGCTATGGTAGTTATTGGATATGATCCGGAAAAAATGATTGCTAAAAATGTATGGCAGTTCAAGGCAAAACAAAGTGACAGTGTTGTGGCAGTTCTAGTGGAAAAATGGTGGTGATTGCCCAGAACTATTGTGGCAGTTCTGGTCGAAAAACGCCATTGTTGTTCCCATAGTAAGCGGGAATGAAAACAAAGTGAGTGATTACCCAAAAAATAAAAATGAAGTTGAAATTGGAAAAAAACAAAATAGGTCGGTTGTTACTTCTTGCTTTCAGAATAACACTCAGCTTTCATTTTCGCAATAAAAATTAACTTCCCATTGTTTCATAAATTTTAGCCACAGTAATATTTTAATTAATTACTGTTCCCTTGTATTCATGTTGTAATAATAAAAGCAAGTGTCTCTGAGTGAAACTCAAATCAGTGTTTGGTAGTGTTCTTGTGTTAGTTTTTCAAATATGCCTTTGCAGTACTATTGACATCAGGCATCGCTACCTGAATCTTGAATTAGGACATCTCACTCCGTTGCCTGTATTTCCTAAGATGTGTAAAGCGTTCATCATATGATGGCGTTCATATTGGTCTCTGAACTTTACAAGACCTTTTATGATAAAGTATCCTCAGCAATAGAGCAGTGTTTGCTCAGTTGATATTAGATGTGAACTCCAGGATATCTATTAACATGGCGTAATATTGATCAGGACTTTAAAAGTCTGTAACAGATAGTTTAAGGCTTTTTCAACAGAGGTGATCAGAGACTGAAAAGCCCTAAGGAACGTGTGCTCTGATTACGTCCTGAACATTTTGAGTTTCCTCTTAACAGCAAGAACAAACACACTTTACCAACCTGTGGTGAGAATAGATGGCGTGTGTCCAGGAGCTGCTGGAGGGTTTCCAGTGAGTCTCCGATAGGCAGCAGGTCTTTGTTGAACTGCTGGTCTATGAGGACCGTGGGCATTGAGAACATGTGCGACACGAAAAAATATAGGATCTGTTCCAGTCTAATCTCCATAATACATTTCTTTGTTTTCTTAGTTCTTACTTTAAGGCTAAATGTGAAGCATTTTCATACATTTCTTGTAGTCGCTTGAGATTTTTTACTCTTTGGTGATGCCAAGTTCCTGAATCTTTTCCCTTAGTTGTTGAGGAGGCACAGTTGTCAGACAAGTCTCCTGAAAAGGTTCATTGGCTGGTGCTACCTGACTTAGTTGCTCGACTTTCTCTGATGCCACTTAACCAGTCTTCTTCTTTTTGCTTTTTTAACTGCCGAGGTTTCCTCTCCATGTCACTCATCAACTCCATTCGCTTCTGTACAAAAAGAACTTCCTTACCAGCATCCCTTTTGTTCGACTTCTGAAGATGGATTCTTGGACAGATCAGTAATTTTTATATACATTGTAGATATGAAACTGTACTAGATTTTACATTTTATTGTGGATCTGAATCTAGACAAATTGGCGATTTTTGCGTGTTTTCAACTACTCAAAAAACTTCCAGCAACATTAATGTCTGAAAGGAAATAACTTTCATAGTGCAGAGAATTGATTAATAAATCAAAATATGCAATAAATTTGTGCGGAAAGAATATATTAAAAGAATAACAAGGTTTTATTGAACAAGGCTTGGGCAAGAATCACTTGAGACACCACTCCATGACAACAAATTGCCCAATTCCTCATTTTATACTGTATTGGTACTAAAATTGACTTCCTAATTCGGCAGCATAGCTCTACAAATCTCATTTAAAATCATTCACAATACCAAGGATCGTTTACTAGTTAGATATTTGTGTAAAAGTTTGCTGACGGGCTTCTTCATGTCTCGTGACTTGGCATGTTAACGTGTTCACGTGGATTTGCGTGCATGTCTGCCGACAAACAACCCGGACTATTAAATTGCTTTCCTCAAAATCGTATCTTTCCTGTGAAGCAACTTTGTTTCCCACTTGCTAAAATCCTTTGAACCTAACTGCCTGCAACACCGTAAAGCTTTAGGACCTCAAATTAGCCTTTTCAACTCTACACACAGCTTGCGTGATGTGAGTGAAAACCTGAAGTCTGGGTAATATGCATGAAAAACAACATTGAACAATGAACCAAAAACCCTGTCATCCTGATTGTGTGCTGCTAGTTTTTATGCAGATGTACTGCTTTCCTAAATGTTAACATTATTCGTTTCAAAAGGAATACACTATCTTGTCATAAAGCAGTTATGAAAATTTCAGCTAGATCCAATTAAACTTGGTTGAGTTTTTAGATTTTTAAATGTCGATGCTCAGGAAAACAACATTTTGAAAAAATCAAGCTTAAACTTTAATGTTTTCACACCTGCAGTATATCTTGAAATATGATGTTAACTAGAGGGTTTTATGTCTAAAAAAACAATTGTTAAGTATTTTAACGATCGCTTTGTGACTGTATCTTGTCAAATTGATTGTTTTTTCCCACTTCTTTGACTGTTTTGGAATGTGCAAAGGGCCTTCATTGAATGACCCACGGCATAGGTTGGTACTTCCTCACTGTCTTCTTCCAACTGCTCTTTAGCAGCATTTGCAACATTTTTTGGCTTCCTTTTCTTCTCAATTTCTTCTGCTGCTTTAAATGAGACACTTAGCCTTTTGGGGTTTTATACTTTGAGCTCCTTTTAGAGAATGTTCACCAGTTTCTAAGCTTGTTGCCTGCATAATTGCCAACTGGCTCGTCAATCCTTTATCGAACTGCATGGCTGGAGACATGCCAGTCATTTAAATCGCTTCAGAACCTTTTAACTTGTGCTTTGGTGCCTTTGTCCATACAATGCCATTTACGCTTTCATTCTGGTTTTGGGAATTACCTGGTAGGCACCCGAACAACAGTGATCAGTCACTAAGACAAATGAAAATAGGATTCAAAATATCTATGACTGCTTGTAAGGACACCAGGACTCTGAACAGTGCTGGTGCCTTTTCTTGGGTCATCAAGCAGTGTGCAGTAGTAAAAGACTGCCAGGATAGCATTTTTCACTTTATCAAGAGCTCCATCAGTTTTTTCTTTAGCTCAATTAGAGCTTTTCCAATCCTTTTCTGGACATGTCTGATGCAATCAAGCTTATGCACTTTGTTGGATTCTGCCGTTTCTTCTCGATGTTCCTTTGTCCATGATTTTTAGTCATCGGACAAAATCCAATCCTTATACTCTTTGCTTTAATGGTCCAGTCATCATGATCAATTACAAAACACGAATCAATAAGATATAAACATAACTATACAACCAATACAGTAACTGTATATATTTCTACAATACACTATAATTATAAAACTATTTTTTATGCCTGATATGCAAATGTAATATTTCAGTTACAGTTTTAAACATGCAGTAATGTATTGTATGTATAATGTAATCCGTATCAAAATATTTTGTATAAAAATGGTATTTACCTGTAAATATTATTTATTTTGTTTTGAAATTTTAGCCCTATATATCATTATACTTAAAGATGGCCACAGGATTTAAAATTATGTTTACAGAATATTTTTTACAACAGGTTTTAATGGGAATAGGAAGGAATAAAAATATAAATTTTGCAATACACTATTCTGAAACTACAATAATTTGAGCAATTTAGATATTAATATGATTGAGTAATGGTAACTGTTGTTACATATAGTTTTATGACATCTTTTGACCGTAACAAAATGTCTACTGCTTGTTTTAATCTGATTTGACTAAATGAACACTTCATATATTGCAAACACAGAAACCCAAAATTGCCATTGCATGTAAAGTACACAACCTTAACCCACTGTTCCTTTGTGCAGTTACAGCTGTTAGAGTCTGACTGATGATTATTAGATTAAAGTCACAAATTGGGCTTGCATGATGTGCACCGCCAATTCTTTATACTTGCTCTCCCAAAAAATTGTCTGGAATGCCTTCACAGGTCTGGTGGAACCATCTCTTGCAAGAAACACATTCAACCATCTTTCCAGTGATGAAAGATCTACGGCAAGTGCAGTAAATGGGTACCTTAACACAATCTAGCAGTCCTGGACTTGTGGCACGGGGAGTGTGTGGGAACATAGCAAAGCACTTGTGTTCAATACACCACCACAAATGATTGCGGATAACTCTTCAAGTGAATGAAAGCTCACATGGATTCCTGCCAGAGCAAAGTGCTGCAGCAAATGCCAATGCAAACACTCCACAGTCCACATCATTCAGTTGTTGCTGAACTGCCTGTACTTCAATTCTTATGTTGTCAGTGTCAATACAATGGAGAAGATTAGAAATCTGATCACGTGTTTGAGGTGTTACTGTGCTGTAAAGGCTGTCATACAACTTAACTGTATTGGCATTGTGACCACTAATATTTGTTACACACACCCAGTGACAGCCTCCGGTGTGCAGCACCTGAACAAAGTCAGAAGTAAGAGGGATGAACTGTCCTGCTGCTCCAACAGTTGTTGAGTAAAGGCCATCTATGAGTGGGAATTCTTTGTGTAACAAGTTTTGGAAAATCATGATATGACTATCACTTGAAACTCCATTACCAGTTATTATGTTCTTGTCCATTTCATTCATGCTCTTACTGAAATCAGGGTGTAGCAACTTCATCTTTGCCCTTTTTGCAGGGTCTTCAATCTTTCCATCATAAGTAGTTTCCACATCTTCAATATTTTTAGGTACATTGGTCTTGCTGCTTGCCAAGGCTTTTTCTTCGTAGGTTTTCATTCTTGAGGTTCCTCTTCTTCTTCTTACATGTACGTTGGGGCGAAAACAGCTCTGCTGGACTCATTTCACATGCGGCCTCTTCCATATACCATTGAGCTTGTTCAGGAGAGAGACTTAACACATTTCGGGCAATTCTCTTGCAAGCTTCTGGTACGAGTGCCTTCGTAAGAATGTTTATGGGCATATCTGGGAATTTTGTAACCAGTGCTTGAAGGATTGTATGTACTTGTTCCTCGTCAAATCCCCCAAGTCCAACTAAGAATTTCAAATGACATTTCTTGACACCTGGATGTTCTTTGCTATCGCCCTTCATGACTGTTTCGTACAGCCAGCTCTCACATTTTCCATCAACAATATCATTTATCTCATTGATAACTTCTCCCAGCTTTTCAATTATAGTTTCATTGTCCAGTGCCCTGATCTTGATTTTCATTGTTCTGATTGTTTTTAGTGATTTACTCCGCTTGGCAGATAGATCCTTTTGTGGGAATGGCCGCTTGGATGATGGTAAGGGGCTTTGTGGAATAGGTGTCCCTTGTAAGGTGCTTTGCGGACTGGATGGGCCACGTGTGGGT
Source organism: Umimayanthus chanpuru (assembly GCA_025448255.1). Taxonomy (NCBI): domain Eukaryota; kingdom Metazoa; phylum Cnidaria; class Anthozoa; order Zoantharia; family Parazoanthidae; genus Umimayanthus; species Umimayanthus chanpuru. Next base: position 8,079 of record JAOEJI010418520.1, read on the forward strand.
GGCTCTGGCAAGGGACTCTGTGGCCCGGCTGGGCTTTGTTGCTTGGATGGACTAGGCAGATCTGTCAAGGGGCTTTGTGGCCTGGGTGGGCATGGTGGATCTGTTAAGGGGCTTTGTGGCCTGGATGGGCATGGTGGATCTGTCAAGGGGCTTTGTGGCCTGGATGGGCACGGTGGATCTGTCAAGGGGCTTTGTGGTCTGGTTGGGCGTAGTGGATCTGTCAAGGGGCTTTTTGGTCTGGTTGGGCGTGGTGGATCTGTCAAGGGGCTTTGTGGCCTGGATGGGCGTGGTGGATCTGTCAAGGAACTTTGTGGCTTGGATGGGCTAGATGGCTCTGGGAATGAAGATTTAGAGGCAGATTGGTCGGCACTTGTTGGGCTAGGTGGCTCTGAGGCAGATGTTGGTGATGTAGCCTTACCTTGTGAAGCAGATATTACTGGTGCAACATACTTTTTTAGTTGTTGGAGGTTGACTTTCCTCTTAAGCTCTACTCCCTGGCTATTTATTAGTTTGCAAGTACCCTTGCCTTGATCCAAGTTTGATGTGGTGTAGGGGCCTACCCATTTGTCCTCCATTTTGTGACCTTGTTTTGGCTTTTGTTTCATATTGCTCCGGAAAACTTTTTCACCATTTTCCAGCAAACAAACAGCACCTTTTTTCATCTTTGAACCTTGCTGCCTCTTTTGACGATGTTGTGCCTTGTCAATACTTGCTGACACCTGTTCGTGGATGGAATTTCTTATTGTAAGAAGAGACTTAAGTCGAATTTCTATTTCTTCTTCACAAGCAATACTCTTGGCCACTTCCTCAACATTCTCATCTTCCTTCTCAATTTCCACTTGAAATGGCAAACGTGGATTGCTGCCATACATCAAGTAAAATGGACTAAAACCAGTTGTGGTGCTCTTTTTGGAGTTTATTGCACACACAGCTCCATCTAGGTAATCATCCCAGTCGTCTTCTTTCTTTACGACCAACTTGTTCAAAGTTCTGTGAATGAAATAAGTAATATCCAAAGTCTTAAACTGAAAATTCCTGAACTGTGATGAGTTAGTTGCTTATGTTTAGTTCTAATAGTTTTGACTGTTGCAGAGAAAAGTCAATTTATTAAAAGATTATTAAAATGTTTGGAGTTTGACTTTCAATTAATATTTTTAAGAATAGTTGCTATGGAAATAACATTATTTTAAAATTATAGTAATAATAATTATAACAACTCATAGGTACATATTATATCCTGTTACATTATATTACATGTTATGTTATATTACAGAACATTATGTTAAACGTATGTTATGTTATACTATACATAATTTATATTTATCTTATTAAAACTAACTTACATGTACCCTGACATATAGTGCTGTGAAAAGACATTTTTAAGATGGGCTTATATTGGGGGGCTTATCACCATAACAGTATTCTTGTTAGCATGGGCACATTTTGATATAAGGGGGCTTGTAACCAGGGAGCTTTAATGTGGGAGTTTACGGTCATATTCTTTTTCACCGTTTGAGAGTTTGGTTTGTCCTTTCATCAAGTCCATTTGATTGTGGATGATATGCCGCTGTTATCCGTTGATGCACTTTAAAGTTTTTCAGTAAGGCATCTGAAACCCATTGATTAGTGTGAGTAACGTTCAACATTTTAGTACTATATTTGTTTTTTTGCTTAATAAGCAGTAGTATTGTATAATGTATATGACATGTCATAACACTTGTGTTGTTAAACAGTAATTATGGGAAATTAACACTGCTGTTGTGTTGCAATTTAACTGCAGCTACTGTGTATTGCAATCACAGTTTTGCTTTTGCATGAAATGAAGTACAGTTTTCTCAAGATGATCTCTTTACTAAAGCCTTATTTTTCCTCCATTAACTATTCATAACATAACCTTTCCTGGAGGGAGAGGGAGGAAAAAGTGGGGGGGGGGTTAGGGGGGTCAGTAGGATCTCCCTTAAAATAACCAATTTTCAAAAAAGCACATTGTGTAGATATTACTTTGTTGCTGTTATAAAAGTTTAATATTGTGATTTAAAATATGCCCAAAAGATTTTTCACAAATACTTAATTACAGGACCGTACCTAGCAGGTGGTCTGGGGGGACTTTGCCCCCCGGAGATCCGACAAAGTGATTATAATGCTCTTATAAATGCCATCTCTGCCCCCCAGAACTAAGAGAAACTGTATCAGCACTGCGCCCTGCTCAAAAAATTCTAGGTATGACACTGAACTATGTACAAACATAATTATTTTAAAACTGAAATGTGCAATTACAAAATTGTGTCATTACCACTGACTATAAAACATTTTCAAACTTATTATTTCTCTCAAAACAGCAGTTTTTTTGAACCACATTTGCAGAAACCAAAGAAAATACCATCAAAAGTTTTTGGTAGCTGGATGGGGAGGGGGAGGGGCTATGGCTAAAAAAAGAAATCTGATTGTTAAGTATAATTTGAGATTCATAGTACCAATAAGCATATCAATAGGCACAATGAAATGGGAACCAAAGTTGTGTCAGTAGCAGTAGGTAGTTTAAGGCCATTCAGTGTTACTAGGTTGCATTTTAAGTTAAGTACCTTATTCACAAACTCTCTTCCCTGGTCGGTAATGATATGAGCGGGGGAACCATGTCGACAAAACACTTTATACAGAGCCTTTGCCACTGTGCTTGCAGTTTTGTCTGGCAGTGGAACAGCTTCAACATATTTTGAGCAGTAGTCTGTCTCAGTAAATATGTAGCAATTACCATTTTTCGTCATTTTGTGAGCATCGATCAAGTCTATGCCCATAAGATACCAGACTTTAGGGGTCACTTTTATGGGGTGCAGTTCATTAAGAATTTGGCCATTGTCATTGGCATTCCTTTGACATCTCTCACATCTCTGGAGCTGTGTGAACGATAACAATAAATATTGAACATGTCAACTCAAGGTTCAGAGTTTAACTTTTTCCCAAAGCCTACAAATATTGTTAGATTTGCTAAAATAAAACTAAGGAGTGGAGGAATATCAGTTTAGGTGTGTAAACGCAAAATGAGTCCAAACTATTACATATCGAGTATTCTACCAACTTACTATTCTTGTCTGCTTTTTAGTCAGGCATTGTAGTCAGAGTGTACTGAAATAATAAAAATCTTGTATTTATAGTCACAATTAATCATAAACAATATTTGATAATATATGTACTTTCATTTCTATTATTATTATTAATATTACTATTGTTATTATTATTGTTGTTAATTGGTATTATTTTTTTAGATGTTCGATGGAATTTTTACGATGAGCCTCTACCCCTTTCACATGGGAGAACTACCCCCTCCCCTTCCGGATAATATTTCCGTACACGCTCACAAACGCACACACAGAGAGAAACACACATACTTTTAATAGTTTCCTCCTCTAACACATACCGTGTCAAGGGTGTCTTTATAATAGCCCGACCAGAAGTATCTTTCTCTTATCTTGGCGAGGGCATTGTCACGTCCGACATGTCCTCCATAATCAGCTTGATGGCACTTAGAAAATACACGGTTTCATTCATCTTTGCCTTTAATCACCGATCGTATTGCGGTAGGTTGACTTTCAGACCCGATGTCAGACTTCCCTCCTTCTAGCTCTTTATAATACAGACGACCTTCATGAACAATGAAGTTCTGACATGAACGTCTGAACACTCTTTTTCCGCTTTTTTCTCACATCTGGATTAGCGTTCTGCAATCTTTCAGGATAATCATTCTCCGTCAAGTAATGAAAGATTTCGTTGTATTTCTGTTCATCCATTTCGTTTCCAAATAACCAGTTGGGAACCACTAATTCAAGTAATTTAGTATTCCTTTCGCTGTTTAGCTGTAAGTTATCAAATTTCCCACAAAAACAAACTACAATTGAGCCCACGTAACAAACTTATGCAATACACTTCGCTATCGAATACTTTCCCCTCCTTCGTTGTAAACAAACAGAAGAGATGCCTTAAGAGTATAGCATCAGTCTGATTAGTGGAATGAAAAATCACACATGAGTTTTGAAATAAAATCTGCCTTAACAAGAACAAATGGATGATTGAGCAGTTCTCTAGCCGTTTTTGTGAAGGGGGACAGATATCGCTAGCGAATACTGTCCCCTCCCCTTGTAAACAGAAAAGATACCATAAAAACGTGACATCGGTCCGGTGAATGGAATTAAAACTCATGGATGAGTTTCGAAGTGAAATCTACCTTAACGAGAACAAATGAATGATTGAGCAGGTCTCCAGCCATTTTTGTGAAGGGGGACAGAAATTGCTAGTAAATACTGCCCCCTCCCCTTGTAAACAGAAAAGATACCGTAAAAGCATAGCACCAGTCTGGTGAGTCGAACGAAAATGCACACAAGAGTTTTGAAATGAAATCTAACTTTAATAATGAGAACAAATGAATAATTGAGCAGTTCTTTAGCTGTTTTTGTGAAGGGGGCAGAAATCGCTAGCAAATAATGTCCCCTCCCCAACTCCAAGTAAACAAACAGAAAAGTGAAGATAAGTTTAAACTGAACAACATGGGAAAAAGCAGCGTATTCAAGACGTATTTTATATAAATTTTGATTCTTTATGAAAAGAAATACATCAAACTGAATTGCACGGATCATTTATAATCCCCTGTGCTGCTCATCACGCACGCAACGTAATTTGCCAAATAAATATGAGTCTGGAACGTCGAACATGATATTTGTCTCGATTTGTGTACATAATAATAATAATTGTAAAATTACAATATATATAATCATGTGCAAAGAATGTGTGTGAACACGAAGTATTTTTCTTTTCGTCTGTCCATACTGCAACAAAGAGCATTATTTTGGGGGGGGGGACCCAAAACGCTAGCGATTTACGTCCCCAGGGGACAGATATCGCCGGGGGGCTGGAATCGCTGTGACACCGGCTGTTATCCCAGGGAAAACTGGTTCCTACCACTGTCTTATCTGGGTACAACAGCTTGAACCACATTGGATCACTGTTCTTTACAATGCCACAGATCATTATTCCAATCTGGATCGTTACTTCTTCATAGGCAGACTTCGCATACTTTGTTAGTTTGTCACGCTTAGGCTTAATTTGAAACATCTCTCTTCTCCCTTTCTCTCGGAAATCATAGAAGGTTAAAGCAGGATTTAAAGTAGGATTAAGATCAATCATATCAAGCTCTCACCCACTGCTCAAACAAAACTTGGCGGCACTAGACAACACTTCAGTGCTGTAGTGACTGCAAAACACGTTGGCAGAGGCAGCGTGTTCATCTTCTGCCGGCTGCTATGTTGCCTTGTGATGTTGCTAGTGGCAATTCTCCTCAAACTATACGTGCTCATAGGTTCTTAAAGTTAATTTGCTGCAACTTTTTTTTGTTTGCAGTAACTATTACTTAATATCTGTACAACGTTGATCATATGATGGCGTTTATATTTGTCTCTGAATTTTACAGGACCTTTTACGATGAAGTGAAACCATAAAGTCTACTAAAACATTTCCTTGCCTCTGAAGTCTGAACTTAAGGGAAATGTATATTCTCATTATGCAAAACTAAAATCTGAGAACAAAACGTTTTCAATCAAAATACACAGAACATGAAGTGACAAACTTCAAAAAAGTTTCTGGGACACCTGCCTTAAGTAATTTAACATCCCACGTTGCCCCCATAACTGCAACTAGTAAACATAAATCGGAATGCTTTGCAATTTTGAACAAAAAATTCTGGAAATACAAAAGGAATATCAACTGAATCAAGAACTAAACTGAACCAATTCAAAACACTAAAGCGCTGCCGTGAACAAATATGGTAAACTCTAACTCGAAAATGGAAATGGATGTTCTCTGGGTGACTGGTTTGGATCTTGAGGAGAAATAGAATACTGATGTTTGGGCGATTGGTTTAGATCAGGGGACTGTGAAGGATCTTATCTTAGTTTTCTTTTGGGAGAGACAATCAATTTTTGGATGTTTTTGAGGACTTCACGTGGTTTCACAGTTCTTGTTTTTAACTGCTTCTGGATGTTTTACGAGAATCTAGTATCTGATGGAGTCAGCATGTAACACTTCACAGGGTCTTCTCTTGGTTACTTGTGGCTTCTGAAATAGAATAGGATTGTCAGTCACATTTGGTAGACAGTGATTTATTAAATCTAGGCCAAAAGTGTATTCTTAAATTAACCCCAATTGCTTGTTCACAAAGTATATGCATAATTTGGTAAACTAACATGAAAAGAAGAACACATAATTTTCAAACACATAACTCTAAGGATGAAGGGCAGTGATGATGATGAGGGCGAGTACGATGGAGATGATGGCAGAGTTGGCGATAATGACAAATGGTGACAGTCATTTTCGCTTTTGTTGCAAATCGAATTGGAGAGATTCAAAGCAACACAAATCCTGAACAATGGTATCACATCCCGACTTCCCAGAATCCTGCCGATCTGTTGACAAGAGGAATTCTGGCAGTAGAAATGACTGAGTCAACCATGTGGTTGAGAGGTCCTAAATTTCTACAAGAAGATGAATCCAAATTTTATCATGTGGTGGAGAGGTCCTGAACTTTTACAAGAAGATGAATCCAAATATAATCTACAAAGGGGTCAAAAAATATTGTTGAAATAAAATACAGAATCTTTTAATATAATGAATTAAGGTAAAACACAATAGTTCAATTGGATTCCGTCACTTTGGCAATTCGTCATACATGAAACTGGTTTATACTCACATTTCAACATTTTGCCTCTCACTGCCACCGTTTCACTATGATGGGTGCACAATTAATCTCGGAGCGCTGGGCTCTGTCGTCCAGCAAATGATTTCCATAATTGCCTATCTGCTTTGAAAAGAGAGTCTTTGTGAGAAAAGTCAAATAATCTGAATTTGTATGAAAAATCTAAAAAATTGGGTATATGGTGTATCAAAGACTTTTCGAAAGTATATTTATCATTGACAAGTAATTCTGTGTCAAAACACTATTTTCAAAAAGTTTAACAATTTAGGCGAAGATGAATCACTGGCAAACATATTCAAAACTTTGTAGAAGGTAATTTTAGCAATCTGGCGTGGTGTACCGCATTTCAGGATCTATCTGCAGAACAAAGGAACGTGTATGTGTTGTTCCAGTGTTTTACCTCATTTGGGCTGCTGGCTGCATCTGTTACTACCTCACGAATGAGGTACGTTATTTACTCTTTTCCCCAGCAGAGTATAATCCGTCTGGTGCTGATGAAGGCCCCGGATTACCGCCATCCTGCAGCTGGAGCTCGTTTATTATCTAGCGGTATTTGGGGGCAACAGATGACGCAAACCATACTTTCAGTCCATCAAAATACTCGGAAAGATGAACTTTCTCCAGGATCTAAAACGTTTATATAAGAAAAGCTCAGTGTTTCAAAAGTTTTGTAATTAATCACTGACTGCATGGATAATATTAAAAATTCATTAAAAAATCATATAGAAATCGGATATTCGTTAATTAATCGAATAATTTAATAATTAAATAAATAATTCTAACTCGAACAGGGAAGCAGTTGGTAAAAACAAACAACGGGATTTTATAGATTTTGATTCACTGATCTCATTCATGGCCATCATCGAGTTGTAGATGCTATGGCTAACAATCCTTCAATTTACTGGAATCTGACACATAAATAAAAAAACGAGCATGAAATATAGTTTCGATCAGCAAGTTCTATCCTCTGTTATACAGTCGAGCAAAATGATTTAAGATATTAAGTCAACCTGCAGCTAATATTTAAAGCATTACAGTTGTTGAGTAAACGCACTTTCGCTGATCTTTGATTTCTTTAAATAAGCGCAAAGGTTCAAAAACTTGGACAACATTCAAAAGGTGCGAGGTTTCTGAGGAAACGGATGAAAGGCATAACAAACATAACAGTGAAAATGAAACTTATGCGATCATATGCCAGTAGCTCTGTTCAGGCGTGTGAAAATGTTTGCAATACCGTCACTCACGTCAGGGTCTGTAATCTGTGTTTGGTTGTTACAGTAGAAGAATACACTGTCACACTGTTACCTGCAAAGTTATTGCAGTCCAATTTCTGGATTATCTTGAAGAATTCAATTTGAAACAGCCCTTCTTTAATTTCTTCTGTTGTTCCATCTATTGACGGCCTTAAAAGCTGTAAGCCACATGGTTTGGCCTTCTTGTTTAATACATAGTCTTGCACTTACTTCTTTCTTGCATCCTATAGATTTCTGGCATGTGCCACATGACTGGAATATTATTATGGTGGATCCAACTGTGAAGGGCATCTTCTTCTTGCATGATTTGACTTGGCATGTTGTGAATGCATTCACCTTATCAGTGAAAAGGAATTCTTTGATAGCCATTTGTTTCTGCAAGTTTGCAAGAATCTCCTGCCCCTTGTTTTAAAAAATTCAGAGATATTCGCCGCACTTTACTCTTTACTTTGACAAACAGGTTCAGGCGAATGCAAAGTGGTGAATGCACATGGAGAACGTTTTGATATGTGTGGGGTGGTCCAACGATGCCGCAGGGAGAGAAAAGCACGTGCACTGTAGCGTGGCAGACAGCGTGACATTACGTAAGGCGTGCACGTAGCAACACGACCAGCAGAAAAAGAAAAGCATGTGCACAGGTCGTAAATATATAGGATGTGCACAGGTTGTGGAGTGTGTACATGTCTTGCGCATGTTCGTGCGAGCACACCAGGCTTACGCAGGTGCAAATTTAGCGATCTTGTACCCTCAAAAATTTTGCAAAATTTATATTTCGATCAAAAATATCTCTGAAAGTTGACGGTGAAAATTTGTAAAATTTGGCACAG
>JAOEJI010419631.1:0-16887 GCA_025448255.1 Umimayanthus chanpuru
CCACACACACACGCACCTACAAACAAACAAACAAACAAACATACACACACACACAAGACTTACACATTCAATCGTGATCTATGTAAAGTGTTTTGTTTTCTTGATGCGCCAATTGCAACTTACCATGTGAATTGAGACACACTTCTTGCCCGTCCCGGTCCTCGATAGTATCGTACCCCATTGGACAAGACCGGAGACAATATGTCCGATACCCATGTTCATGTACAAGTCTCTTGTATCCGTCCTTGCACTTTTCACAGTTTTTGTCGTCTGTGCACGTTTCACACTTACGAATGCACTCTGTCAGACAAACTCATAAAGATTATTTGCTATTTTTCCCACACTCACAAGAAAATGTTGGGCAGAAGACTGAGTAAATGCGTGTTCCTGAAAAGATTGGGATGTGAAAAGAGCATTTCTTGAAGAAATGAAACTCTTACCATTGGGTTAATTGAAAATTAAGCAGCACAATATAGGCCAAGGGGTTGCTTGGGAGGCTAGGAGACCAAAAGGGAGAATGGTATTATTGGAGATGTTTACATTTCGTATATGGAGGAACCAAAAACTAATCATACTATCCAATATTTGATGGTCTCTCTGACAAGAAAAAAGAGATTTTAACTTGAAGAACTTGTGGGTCCTAAAATGAGACGAATAGATAAACGTGCTTGGATAACTGTGGAAGAGATTGAGGAAAGAATCCCTTGTCTACCTGTCTAACGAGAATTTACACGGAATGCAAACTAGCTCCAATAAAGGACACGATGTCTTTCTTCAACAAGGCGTATGGTAAAAAATACCAGAACTTATCAGCTTTTGCCAGGCCAACTTTCCCAGGAAAACACAACATGAAGAGAATCGCGGATCACGTTTCTCACTTATCCACCTTCACACTGGACAGCTATTGTTTGCTGGTAAAATTTCTATTTCTTAGTGATGGTTTCTTTCCTGGTACAGTCGGTTACTATTTCCTTGCGTTTTTCGGAAACAAGATTGACAACAACGGTAGGAGAGTTTTGTTTTTTAAACAAAACTTGGAAGAGGCGAGCCCTGCTTCCTGCAAACAGTGTCCCAAAATCGAAACTGAGTGTACTTGCTGTAACTCCTTGCAATTAAACAACTTAATATTTAAAAATGCTTAGAATTTACCATATTTACATTAATTCTAAATGCAAAAAAAGTAACATATTTATACGTTTAATATGTGCAAATAGATTTCTTTTAATATCTTTATCCAGCCTCATCACTTTGTTACACATAAAATCTCGGAACTCTGTTTGAAATGCTTACTTGTGCATCGCCTGTGTTTGTGAAACTCCTTGAAGTATCCCTTGGGACACTCCTCGCGGCACTGCGATACTCCATGTGTATTAATGTGAAAATAGTCCTCGTGGCACTTGTTGCATTCTTCGTCCAGACAGCCTTTCCTGTCTAAAATAAACAAACTCATGTTAATCATCGTCAAGCTTGCAAAACCCGATAATGCCTTGACTACTGAACCAGAACGGCCATTCGGTGCCCTTGTCTAATTCTGGGGAACTGTTTTTCAAAACGTCAAAGTTTTTATAAGTTTTGGAATTTCTGATAATGTTGGAGGTTTGTACGTAGCAGGACATGCAGAATATGTGTCAGTAAAGACTAAAGGCAGTTTGCATGAACGGAGGGTGACTTTAATAGAAGGACAAGACCAAAACTTTGCGTTCCTTTACATGGAGCTATCGATTAATGGGCTACATCATCGTGTCCATTTACAGTCAATCACGCAATCATCATGCGAAGTAACACCTCGAATATCATGTCACAACCAGGTTAGAGTTCTACAAAAACCTTTCGATTTTTTTGTCTTGTCTCATTCAAAATAGTACTGCAAAAGGAAGTTCAATGACAGCCCTTCCGGTAGGGTCAGCATTTGTTTGAGAGTTTAACCAGTGGAGACACTCCATAGGCTAGGTACTCAACCGCTATTCGGAGATGAGCCCGCTTTCGGGAGAGAACGCCGGCTCATCTCCGAACAGCAGCTAGAAACTGAGCCTCGGTAACCCAGTAAGCCAGCTTATATGTAAATTGAAAGGCAAAAATAAGGACAGCCTTCTTGTTTAGTGGAGATAATCCTTCTAGAAGACAGGCCCTAGATTTGATTGACTATCTCACTGTTTTGTATATATTGCAATTTTATTATAAAAACCGTAATGGTATATACCTAAGACACAAACTGCTGGGTGGTGGGCAGATTTCATCACCAGGTGATAGCCATGGGGACAGGTCTCCACGCATCGCGCAAACCCTTCCTTCAGCAGTGTGTAGCCTTCTTCGCATCCATCACAGTCAGACGAATCGCTACAGCTACGACAATGCAGCTTGCACTCTACGTATAATGGAAAATTGAAGATATATTTTGAAACGGACTGTACATGTGGTCGTACAAAGCTAAGGCAACAGTGTTGATCATTTTGGTCTTGGCGTTTGAAGTATTAGTAACACGTAATAGTACTTAGGGTATAGTAATGGTAACGGTTTGGTGTTTACAAAGGTTAAAGGTAAATGTGGTGGTAACAGTGCACAAATGGTAATGGTCATCGTAGTGTTAATGATAATGGTAATGGTAATGGTAATCGTAGTGGTAATAGTAATGGTAATCGTAGTGGTAATAGTTATGATAATGGTAATCGTAGTAGTAATAGTGGTCATAGTAGTAATGGTAATGGTAATGAAACCTTGCGAGCAGAGATCTCTGTTCGCAGGGTATGGTATTAACAATAGTCGTAGAAATGGTAATAGTGATGGTAAAGATAATGGTGATGGTAATGGTGATGGAGATGGTATGTTAATGGTAATGGTGATAACAACGGTATTGGTGATGGTAATGATAAGGTTAGCAGCAATGGTAATGATAATGAAAAAGGTTAGGTAGGTAATGGTAATGATAATAATGACGATAATGCTAACGAGAGCAATAGTGATAAAGTTAGCGACACTGCAATAGTTACAGTGATAGCAACAGCGACAGTGAGAGTGATAGCGATAATCATAATTTATGGCAGTAGTGATGACAACAACGTTGATAATGATAGTGATAGCAGTAATGGTATTTATGGTAATTTAAAGCAAATGCAAATGCAATGATGACGTTGATAGTGTCAGCTAAAGTAAAGGTAATGTTGGAAAAAGAGTTAGGCCATATATATATTTAGCCTAACTCTTTTTCAAACATAAGACTAGTGAATTTTGAAGACCGCAGAACACACTACAAAACTTTTTCGAGAGGACCGTTTGGTGCGCTACTCTAATGTACGCTAATCAAAATTAAGAGTAATTCAAGAGTTCGTAAATAAAAATTCCTTCCCTTGCATGGTGGCATGTACTGGCTAGTTCGTTCCGCTGTGTTAAATGTGCAAATGAACGGCCTGCAAATGTAGTAAGATTTTTCAGTTAAGCATAAATTCCATTGTTTCGTGGTGTTACAATATGCATTGGCACGGGGCTATGATTCGCCATGTAATTGAAAAACTGCTGTTAGAGTCCTGCTGAGCTCGGTCGAATATCTTTTGTTTTTGTCCCCGAGTGATGCCATGTGGTTGTTGCTTCTGGATTTGAAAGCATCTCCTGTGAAGCCTACATATATCTCTTTGCTTTTTCGACTCAACACGGTGGCTTGGTGTATGACATTTGAGGTAAGGCATTTGCCACTCAGAGGTGAAGCTGGTTTAGATCTACAGTTGCATGCTTTCTCAGGCCAGTGAGGCTTTGTTATGAGTGCTTATTTTACTTCCCAGATTTAGCGTGCACGAATAAGATTTTAGAGCGTGCCCCTTCTTGAACGATTCGCTTACGATGGTAAGAAATCTGTTTCCGACGTTTGTGGTGACATGTGTAATGTAAGGTGGATACTCCATCGATCCATCTATCGCTCCTTTTTCCTCGTGTAGAGATTGAGGCCCGACAAGTTTGCCTCCACATCGCTATGTCCTGCGCTACCTGATGCGCCTCCCTCCAGCCATTCCATTAAAATATCGTCTCCATTTCCCTCTTTACGGTTCACCTCCAGGTCTTCTTTGGTCTATCCTTCTTTCTCCTTTCCTCGGGTTTCCAAGTTAACGCAACCCTTAATGTGTCCGATATACCTCCAGCGTCTTTCACGAATGGTCTCACTCACTGGCTTGGTTCTGGTGAGGCGATATAGCACTTCATTTGAGATTTTCATCGGCCATCTAATTCTCATGATCTTCTTCAAACATACACGATGGAATCTATCAAGCCTAAGCTCATCAGTGCTAGTCATCCTCCACAGCTCTGTTCCGTACATTAGGACAGGTAGTACATTGCTTTGGAATAGGCGGAGCTTTGTCCTTCGACTGTATGATTCAGATTTCCACACTTTCCCAAGAATATTGAAGGAGTTTTTAGTCTTCGAAAGTCTCTTCCTGATGTCTGCTTCTGCACCTCCATCCTTTGTCACTGTGGATTATAGGTAGGTAAAATCTTCAGCATCTTCTATCTCTGATCCGGAGATCTTTATGCTGTCCTGTTTCTTGCATTTATCCCCATGAACTTAATTTTTCTTCTTGGTACTTATTTTCAGACTAACGAGTATACGCAGCGCTCCTTTCTAATCTCGATGTTTTCCTTTGTATGTGAGACCAAGTGCTTAAAGCCAGTGCGATGTCGTTGGAAAATATCAGATCTTCGAGAGCGGTGTTGAAGTCCCATCATATTTCGTTTCGTTCTTCTTCCACAGTTATTCTCATTACTAAGTCAAGTACAATAATGAAGATAAATCCGGACATCACACAACCTTGCTTAACGCCTGTGGTTACTTTACACCAATCTGAGATGCTTCCTTCACAGATGACTGAACTTTCACTGTTATCATACCAGTTCCCAATAATGCATACAAACTTTTCTGGAATACCGTAACTCGTAGTATTTGCCAAATTCTTTCTCTAGCAAAACTGTCAAAGGCTTTTTGGAAATTAACGAAGTTGACATATAGGCTTGCCTGCCATTCAACGTTCTGTTCAATGATGTTTCGCAGGATGTAGATTTGTTCGATTGTGCCGCGGCCTTTTCTAAAACCGGCTTGCTCGTGTCTTAGTTTTTCATCTACTGCTGTTATTAGCCTGTCAATGAGGATTCTTCCTAGTAATTTACTTGCTGTTGGTAGGAGGGAGTCACCTCTTGAGTTGTTGCAAATTGTTAGATTGCCTTTCATCGCAATGATCGGGATTATACTCTTCTTCCAGTCTGATGGTACAATTTTGCTGTCCCAGATTTTCAATAAGAAGACATGTAGCTCAGTTACTGACAATTCGATGTCTGCTTTCCACATTTCCGCTGTTATTTCGTCTAGGCCAGGAGCTTTGTCGTTTTGCATTCTATTCAAATTTCTTCTTACTTCTTCTGTAGTTGGAAGCTCAAGGTTGATATTTTCAAAGTCTTCCCGGCCTTCAGTTCTTCTTCTACTGATTTATCAACCGGAATATCACAAGGTATGTTTAATACTTCATTAAAGTGTTCTTCCCATCTCCCTCTGACTTCATCTTCTTGAGTTAGCAGCTTGCCATCTTTCGTTCTGACACCTGCACTCTTCTTTTGCTTCTTTCCACAGATGGTATTCGTGATTTTGTACAGAGTGCCCATTTCATTCTTTTTTGCTGCCTCCTCAGCTTTCTTTGCCATCTCTTCTTGCCATCTTTCTTTTGTCCGCTCTGACTCCTCTTCACTTCACTTCATGATCTTTATCTGTGTAGTCCTTCCTTAATCTGTTCTTGGTTCTATCGGATTTTACGCAATTATATCTGGTCTTCTGTTTTCTTCCTATCTTCAATAGCTTTCCAGGAGCTGACAGATATCCAAGATTTACTTTGTCCTTTTCATGTTCCAAATACAATTTTTGCTGTTTCATCGAGCGCTTCTGTCAGCTGCTTCCACGATTGCTCTACGTTATTGCATGGCGGTTTCTCATCTAGCTTCTTTCTCATTGTACTTACATATTGTTTCCTTATATCTGGGCATATCAGCTTGACTTGGTTTCGTACCTGGCCCTCAAATTGTTTTGGTTCTTGCTCTTTCTTCTCTCTAACTTGATCTTTACCTTAGCTACCACCAACTCATGATCGCTACTAATATAGGCTCCTCTCATTGTTCTAACATCTAGAATACTTCTTCGATACTTACTCTTATCAGCCACATGGTCGATTTGGTTTCTAGTGTGGCCATTAGGTGAAGTCCAAAGGTATATTTATAAATATTCTTGTGTTTGAAAAGGGTCCCACAATTACTAACTCATTTTGAGCGCAAAAGTCGATGAACAAGTCTCCATTTTCTTTTCTGTCGCCTAAACCTTCTTTGCCCATTTCATCCTCTCTTCCAACGTTGTCTCGACCGACCTTGGTGTTTGCGTCTTGCCATGGTACTTTTTCCGTGATTTTACTCAGCTGTTCATAAAACTCTTCTTTATCTTGTGGGTCTGCTTCGTTCAGTGTTGGTGCATATCTTTGAATTATGGTGCTATTCAGTTGCTTTCTATAGAATCTTCCTCGGATTATTCTTTCATCTACTGGTTCCCCTGCTATTAAACATTTCTTTAGACTTTTAGCAAGGAATAATGATGCCACACCTCTTTCATGTCTGTCTTCACTTCCAGAGAACAGGATGTTTTCGCCTGTCGATGTTCTTAGTCTTCCATGGCCGGTCCAGCAAAGCTCACTGACACCAATACAATACAATACAATCAATACAATAACTTTATTTAACGTGGTTAATACATTTAGCTGAAAGCTAGTTTGCAAGTATTCCACTATAAAATTATAAAATTTAATTAAAATCAGCTGAGTAAAAGTGTTATGACAAGATAAAATATAAGATATACATCAGACGGTAGTGTTAACAATTTTTTAAAATGAGACTGCATATTTAACTATTCCAATCTACCCTAATGTTGTGTAGACTAAACTAATCTCATTAAACTAACTGTTTGGTCTAGCCTATGTATGCTAAGCTATTCGAATCGAAACTATCATAATATAAAATAATCTAATACAATCTAATCTAATCTGTCTCGCTGGTCTAATCTAATCTAATCTAATCTAATTTAATCTGTCTCGCTAAAACCTCTTGAATCATGAAATTAAAATTTTTCGCTTTAAATTTTAGAAACCAAGTATGGTTAAGTTGTATTTCCGCATTTCCGCAGTTAGTATTGCAGTTCTTCCAACTTCATTCAGAGTACGTACATTTCAGCAGCCAATCTTCTTCCTCTTGTTTACGTTTAACATGCTGTGAGTAGACACGCTTCTACGCGGACGCCTTTGCCTCCTTCTCATCGAAGTACTCGTTTCCTTATGGCTTTCACCAGTGCTTGTAACGCTATGCTCATTTTCGCACCTCAGATAGAAATCTTAAGGAACATCGCAGGTGGCACAGGTTTCTAAATAAAATGTTCTGAACGTCCGGGTTTCTATAATCCGATCGTTTCCGGAAATGGGTGATTGGCCCACCGATCAACCCCCAAATTGGAAGGCCAGTGGTTTTCTGTAGTAGTTTTCGTTCCCTTAGCATATGGGTTCCGGTTATTTAGAGGCACCGAACACTCACCTCTCGCCGCTGTCACTTGGCTTCCGAAGCATTCCCAGGGGCTACGATGACGGAGACGTGTGACATGCGACTTTACTGGCAGAGCCTATAGTTTGAAGGCAGGCATTTCCCAGCATTTATGAGGAGAACATTGGTGGCAGTTGTTAACCTCACCGAGACCTGTTACCATTCCGTTGAGCTCATAAGGTGGATTGTACCACGTAATAATCTGCGCCCGGTTTTCTTTGTCTTTTGGTTTGTGCTGGAGTGAACTCTGAGACGGTTTGAATTTTAGATGGTGTTCGTAACCGCTATATATATAACTATATAAAATATATCAACGTGTAAACGAGTTATCTATCTATCTATCTATCTATCTATCTATCTATCTATCTATCTATATATATATATATATATATATATGCATCAAGTGGCACAGGTGAAAATGTTCTGAACGTTCGGGTTTTAGCCATGGAAGATTAAGATCAGCGACGGGCGAAAACATCCTGTTCTCTGGAAGTGAAGACAGACATGAAAGAGGTGTGGCATCATTATTCCTTGCTAAAGGTCTAGAGAAATGCTTAATAGAAGAAGAACCAGTAAATAAAAGAATAATCCGAGAAAGATTCCATAGAAAGCAACTGAATACCATCATAATTCAAAGATTTGCGCCAACGAACGAAGCAGACCCACAGGACAAAGAAGAGTTTTATGAATATATATATCCAAACACTTCGTGTGTATCAACTAGCACTCACTGCCACAAACTGCATCTCTCGAGTGGTGGTAAATTCTCTTGAAGTATCCCTCGGGACATTGGCGAACACACGCAAGTCGATGTCCCTCGTGCTGTTCATTGTATTCCTGCACCCATCCATCTTCGCATGAAGTGCAAAAGAAATCTTTGCAGCCCTCTGTGTATGGAGAAAAATAAAAAAAGGAATTGATAAATAATGTAACGCAACAATATTTTACTGTTATTTGAAATGTTACTTAAAAAGAAATAGTGATTTTAGACAATCATTTTCAAGAAAATTAATTGATAGATTGACTGATATTGAGCAAATTTATCAAAAACCAACAAATTACAGTTTAACGTTCTCAAGTGCTTGCTTACACCAGGTGGATGCAATAGTAAATCTTCTTTGCTATTTCCACTGAATTTAATATACTTTTCAGTCAGGAAAACATCTTGGTATCGAACAATGAGTTTGAAATAAATTTACCGGGTTTGCATCTTCTGCCGTGTTGGTTAAATCCCGCGGGACATTCCTCCACGCACGCGGTTTCTCCTCCCAAGTGGGCAGCAAACAGCAGATAGCTGTTCTGGCAGCGGTCGCACTTGTAAGAACTCACAGCAGGGTACCTCTCCGAACACTCAGCACAGTTGTAGATGTAATTGCACCCTAATATATGGAGTAATATATTAGTATGTAACAATGAGAAAACGTAAATAAAACAAGGTTACTACTTCATTTAAGAATGCAACCATAAAGAAAAATGAAAAAATACATTAGAAACAAAGTAACAAAGAAACGAACAAATGAACAAAGACAAATAGAATATAAATATCGACATATCAACAGTTCCTAAAACGGATTGATAAATTAACAAGTGGACAAATGGACAAACTAATAATCGAAAGGACAAATAAGTAAACGAAGTAAGCAAACTAGTTACAGAACAAACAAACGAACCGACCGACAAACAGATAAGTATAATAGTTGACTCTCAGAGCGACTGCCTCAAGGACTACTGCCTACCAATTCTTTTCCAAGCTGCTTACCAATTCTTTTGACACTCTCTCTGCTATACGTGTCAGACACATTCTCGTATTTCCAACAGGCTACTTACCGATTGTCTTGACACACAGTCTCCTATATGTGTCAGACACACCCTCGTAGTACCCCGTTGGACACTCGGGGACGCACTCCATCCCCCAGAAGCTCTCCAGCGCCACGTGTCCTTCCTGACATCTTGCGCACCACGTGGAGTCGAAACATTCTTCACAGTTTGGTATCAACCATTTGCATGCTGAGTGAAGAACTGAGACAGACACAAACTGTGAGCACACGGTCACCTTCCCTAGTTTTATGAAGGGCCCTGGGACATACAATTTCTAATGACAGCTCCTCATCAGGGCTTTTCAGTACCATGCTATAAATAATCAAATGAACATACAAATTCAGCATAACTGGGTTAAGAATTCCAACTGGCCGGAGGTGAACCAGTTGGCTATTTACAAGACATGTTATCAAGAACTAATTAATCAATCGTATGTGAGGTAGTTTAGTAGTAGAACAACAAAATATTGTTTTAACTCCCAAAAAATAAAATTCATATTTCAATTCACCGTGTAATTGCCTTTAATGACTGGATAAAACTACACGAACTTTCGGAAAATCTTAAAAAATTTCGGAAATCTTCCGAAAATTCTTGGAAACCTTGGATGTTATCGGAAACGTTTTAGAAGGCTTTTTACACCGAGTTTTGAAAATTTTCGCAAAACCTTCGAACTTTTTCCAAAAAGTTTTCAAAAAGTTTCTAGTAATATCCTCACTGTCCCACTAGAGTTCCGAAAGTAGTTTCGTATAAATCGTACATGTGGTGTAAATATATATTCCAATATCGTACATGTGGTGTAGATATATTCCGATAAAACTTTCCTGCCTTTGTATAAACAAATGCGGTACTGTTGCTCTCCACTCACACGCATCATTTTGCATTCTTAATGTTATCTATAGATTCAATGCTCTTGTAATCATAACAGTGCTACTCTTAATAAGCAAGTAAATAAAAACATAAAATGAAATCATTCTAAAGAGCAGTTTATATGGAAGCAAAAAATCTATATTTAATGGTCTCAGCCAGGAGTGCGTGAACGGCTATTTTAAGTTCCATCAATACGCATTACGTTTTTCGTTTGAAACGCAATTTTTGTGTTCCGGTTTGGCCATTTGTCTGCGTATGAATGATGAAAGATTAGGGAAATGGTTTACCGAAACAAAACATTCACACCCATCTTACCTTGTGTATCAATTCTACACACAACCTGAGTTAACTTGACCATCAGAAGTTGTGCATGTTTTTCGTTATCTTCTTGTGCATAGCGTAATAAACGTGTTCATGTAAAAAACAGAAATGGTTAAACAAAACTGTCAAATATGTGGACCTCCCACACTGAGAACCAAATGGTGGATAATCTGAACATTACAGCTTTCATATACCATATTCATTGCAACAACGTTTGGCATCACAGGCCGCTGCAATTCGTGAAGAGCCTTTGTTATGCAAGCAGAATAATTCTTTCAACAAAACAAGTTTGTTTGCTGGTTTATGTAGTTTTCAAGGGATGTATAATTGGAACAGCCTTTGCGACTCCTGCATGCCATGCCCCAAATATTTCATCAAGCAAAAATATTTGAGACTGAAAATAATTACAGGGTTGAGTTTGAGGGTTTGGTCCTACAACGAAGTTTCTTGTTTTTAATATTCCATGAGTGGACTAAAACATCATGTGGGATTCCATTAAGAAGCATGCTCTACACGTCACTATGTTGGAGAAAGTTGCATGAAGTGAAAATGACTTGACTTGCAAGGAGATTCACAGCAATGATGTCATGTAACTTAGTGACGAGTGTTTAAATTATGTTTCAAAGTCACTAAAATATATGCAATAGAAAAATTGGTGAAAACAGCTATTCAACAAAAGCTGAAAACAAAGCATAAAAAACGTGTAATTGCTGATGGCTCATTTTCGGAATTTTATTATTGACTTTATTTTCTGGGGGGGAGGGGGGGGGGGTAGGTGGACAGAAGCAGTGTGTCGAAGCTCCCAAGATTTCCCTTTCAAATGTTTTTTTTTCGTAAGCCTTGGCTCGTTTTGTGCATAACTTGACAACTGATCTTCTAAAACGTCTATTTTTCACTTGTGTGTGCAGTATACTTTCCAACATTTAGTAGCTGGTCCCATGTTCACATTCAATGGTCAACTGCCTCAGGCGAACGGTAATAGTTGGGGATATATCTAACAGCTGCAGCTAATTATAATTTATCCCCAAACTCTTAAATGAATACTTTAAACAGAATGTATGTGAAAACTCTCCAACCGCTGAGTAAATTCAATCTGCAGACAAATACTCGTGTTAGGTTCAAGACATGTGCTGTGCTGCGTTTCTGATCGTTGAAAATATACTGACACGCAATCCGTCTCACATTTTACAGACCACAAAGTCACAGACTAACAATTTAACCTCATATGTTTGTATATATTTTTAAATTTAAGAGTTCAATTCTGACAAGATAAGATTGTTTCAAATTAATTCAATAATCAATTTTAGGGTGAAAAAATGAAGGATATTAAAAAAATAATTAAAATAATTACTAAATTAGAAAAAGTCAAATATTATTACTATCGTGAGATTGACTGGTGGTAAAATTGAGGCGGGAGTAATTCTGGCTGTTACTGAAATCGTCACTGCACCAATCTTGACCGAATCTCTATCAAATGCAAACACAAAATTTTGTCTTACTAGATGTTCGTTACCTGCTTTAAGAATTGTCAACATTGTTTTTAACATTTGTTTAGAACTTGTTTCTGACAGGCCACATATGTAGAATTCGCTAGCTGACAGATTTTGGTCAAGGATTTAACCTTGGTGGTCAACAGGCTTTTATTATAAAGAATTCGGTGAAAGAGTGGAAGAAACTACCCAGACATGCGTCAGCAACACTTTAACAAATACCTCATATATAGACACATCTGTTTGCTAGTCAACTTTACAACCACAAGGGAAAATGCTAGAACAAGCATTTTTTGTGCTTGGTTGTGCTGACATTTAGGAACATATCTCTAATTTTGGTATTATATGAATACGAACAAGATCGTCTGCTACACTCAAACATTGTCAGTGCCATGCCAATTCGTTCCCGATTTTGTCCCTGTTTTTTTCTGTATATAGTCTGAAGCCCTTGGCGTGATTTAGACGCAGTCAAGGTATAGCTAATTAGTTGACGAAACGATCTTTTAGTGCCTACTGGCTGATATGCGCTCATCTATATGATGGACATATATTCCTGACATTCGGTGTTCGAAAGCGCCCGGCAACAAATATATCTTGACCAATATGTGTGACAAGCCATAACGCGCAGCTGAAAGTTTCCCTGCACTATCTTACACATACAATTTCTCAGAGACAAGTAGCGTGAGACTTCAACTGCCCACACACGGCAAAAACACTACATTCAATACATAATAATTGATAAACTATGCATTTGCAGCGTACCTTCTAAGGGCTTTTGCTCTTTTATCATATCTCCTTCAGGTGAAATTTCATTTTCCTTGTCAGCCATGCTTGGGCAAGTACAGATCAGTAGTTGCAGCAGTAGTGTCAAAAAAGTAAGTGTACAGAAGGGGGCTGAGAACTTCTCCATCTTCACCGTTTGCAACTAAAGTACGGACGCAGTTCAGAGCTCGCCGGATGATCCCCGTGTGTGTTAATTAAACACAAAGGTGGTTCAGAACGCTTCATTTATAAGTCATCACACTCCCAGCTGTCCTACATATCCTGTTACTCTTAGCAGGCATTTTTTAATAGGTCTTTTAAATTCTACTCAGACGGCGTCATCACAAAATGGTATGATATGTCACCAGACCTTGGGCTCCGTTCCAGAGCACTCGACCTTCAATTGGGATCTTTATCACTTGCATTTTACCAACTTCGTCGCTCCAGCTGATGTCAGCAATGTTTAAAGTAATGTAAAAGCTTTCCAGTAAAGTAATACGGATCTGAGAGAGAAAAAAATATGTTCGTGAAGAACAAGTCTTGATAGGTTTCACCTGTTCTTGATTGCTAGAGGAATTTATCCTGTTAAGTTCAGTAAAAGGCTAATAAAACTCTGGTAACTTGGAATGAATGTCATAAGAAAAGGTGTTGTTTTATAATAACAAAAAAAAGACAGACAAAAACAATTACAAAACAGATGATTTTCGTTTCATTAAAAGCTCAAACTTCACTAGTGCCGTAGTAGAGTCTTTCAGCTTTCAGAAATGCAAAACGAAAGGTCACTATTTTACGAGAATTATCATCGGTCGTTTAAATTTGGCTGTCGACGTTTTGGAAAGATTGTCACTGATTTAGCGGCAGATAATCATGATTAATGTGAGCGTGTGATCTGATACAGTATCAAAAGCATTTATCTAAAAGGAGTTTCTTCATGTCAGAAACAACAAACGACACGCAGTATTTTAAAAATGAAAAACTGTTCATTAAGAAAGTTCCTGACTTACTTTGAATATACATGGCACACCGAAGCAATAACATTCATATCACATTGAACAGGAAAATAGTTTCATAAAAACACTTAACGAGTGTTTTCAAAAACTCAAGAGTAAAGTATCTAATAATAATAACAACAACAATATTTCTACAGTAGTAACGCGTGTCATGTTTGCTCTCTAATGTCAAGGATGAACAGAACATTTTAAAATAACTGACGATATCTTATTAAGGGAGGGGGTGGTGGTGGTGGTGGTGATGGGAGGGGTTGGGGTGGGTGTGGATGAGCGGCCGGGTGGAACAACTTTAGAAAAAGAATGGCTCGTACACAATCAATACGGGGAAATTCGAAAAGCGGACAATTTGTTTGCACGCCTCGAGATTTGAAAATAATCACTCATTCTTGGAATTCTCTCCAGCCTCAATCCCTGGTCATAACTAGGGTAACTAATAAAGATCGGTGTTAAGCCTTAGGCAACAGGGATTGCCGTTACAGCAAGAGATAAGATAATATAGTCATATTTGTAAACATAGCAAGTGCAAATTGTTGCTCATTAGTTCGGTCCGAGCCCGTATAAAATGCACGATATAGCTTAATATATTTACCGGCTTGTGAGCTAAAACACCCTCAAAACAATTAGAGTGGTTGGAATTTTCATGAAACACAAAAAAATGACTCAGCAAACCGACAACTAGCCACTCAGTGAAAAACATAAGCTAACCGATACTGTGATATTACTTTTATCTACTTACTATATACTTTGATCGTGAACATTTCGGCTGAGCGCTGTAGCTGCAAATCTGTTAATCGTTGTAAACTCCCGTGAATGTGTGGAAGAACTGTTGGATAAACCAACAAAAATGTTTTACAGTTACAGTTCTTTTCGTGTAAAAGAGCTTTTCACTTAAAGCGACATGAAGATACTTATGTTCTTTTGTTGATTTTGAATATTTTGAACTTCATTAGACGAATGGCAAAAAAAATTCTTGATTCGACGTTATCATTGTCCCGTAATTAAGCGTCAGGCCCTCTTGCATGGGGAATGGTGACTAATTTGTGTGTGTGTGTGTGTGTGTGTGTGTGTGTGTGTGGTAACACAAGTAACCAAGCTAAGCGCATATCTTATTTTCGATTGAAAAATGATGTTGGTCCCAAGAACATGAGTCAAACTTCACTTCTGGTGGTTTTGTCTTACTTGTTCTACGTCATCATCACATCAGTGCCAGTCGTTACAGTTTCTTTTGTACACGGCCAGTTAGAGAGGGCGTGGCGATTTTGGCAACTTTGACGCTTAATACGGGACGAAGATAAGGTCGAATAAAAAAAAAATGACCATTCTTCTTGGGATGCTCTAAATATTTAAGATCAACAAAACCAGCCGAAGGATTATAGACACTTTAAACGTTAGCGTAGAATTTCTAAAACATCTGCCGGAAACTCGCTTCACTAACGCCTCCGTTTTGCGGAACAAACTGAGCTGCTTACTCTCTAAATCAGGAAATGCCATTCCTTTTAAAGTTGTAGTCAGCTGAACAACTTGGTGTAAGCAGTCGATACGTGCAGGCGATCGACACAGGCGTAATTTTTATCGAATATAAATGCAGTGCAAAACGTTGATTTGACAAAAATTGGAAACCTTAGTTAAAGGTTTATATCAAATGTTGAATTGATCGAGTTTTCTAATTTCCTAAAAATTGATAATAAGAAAATGTGTATGGACGCGAAAATCTGACTTTTGAATTAACTTGATTGTGCTTTCGACTCACTTTTTGAAAAATATAGTGTATTAAATCAAATTTCCTCTTACCTTGGCAGCTGCACATTTTCGAGGATATGGATGACCAGCTCTAAGTTATGTTAAATACTGACTTAATTCCTCACAATATGATTGTTTTCTTTCTGTGCCTTATCAAGAGGTTCAATGTTTGCTTTCACTTTTTTTCGCAATCCAGGCAATTTTTTTGGGCGGATTAGCAAGAACACGTATTGCGAATATTTTGCTTTCCTACATTTTAGAGAGTTGGCTAGCAGGCTAGATTTTAGTTAATTTTTTAAAATAATAATAAAAAAACAATTAACATTGCAGAATTCAACTCTTCTAAAAACCGATCGAGCGGTCTGGTTTCCAAAACTCCTAACATATTATGCGAGTTTTTGACCTCAGCTCCTAGCGTCCAGTGAACGCGCTCATTTTCTATTCCTATTTCCTATCCCTTCTTCTTTTCTCTCTTTTTCTCCAGTTCAGTCAAGTCATTGAGCGTATATGTTAGCGCCGGGGAAAAATCATAAGATAAAATGAAAAAGATTACAGGAAATTTAAAAACGAAGTATATCGTTAACAGTTGAAAGAGGAGCCTTTCGAAAACGAAACACAACATCCCCAGTATTGATTTGATCACGTGATAAGTTCAAATGTGTCGTCCCCAGGCCTAATCCATACGATTGCCAGCTCACGACCTTGTCTGCATGGCAACTACTTTTTAAAAATACCGATACTTCTAATTGATTCCAGTTTGTTTTTGTTGCTATCAAGTTTAATCGAGTGCTTTGTTATAAACTTGGCTTTGTTTAATTTTTAAATTCTTAGAAGACAAAGGATTCGAAATGTTTGTAAAGTTACGAACTTCTCAAGAAATATTTTGGGAACTAAACCACCTTAATGATGGGCTTTGGTGCGAAGAAAAGGTCCGCCGAACGAAAAATGATAACGAGTGGTAAGAGAGACATGTCACCACTTACATACATACTTCATATATGCATGTCATTTGTAGCCTCAGATATTGTTATTTCAATAGAGAAAAACAGCTTTTTTTAGCCACCCCCCCCCCCCCAAATAAAAGACCCTTTCAATAATTTTTTTTTTCAGTCATTTTCTGTTGTATAAGACCACCCTAAGAAACTTAACATGCACAGTTCAGTGCAGCTCTTATCCTCGAATATGCATCTTATTACCGAAAACGTTTGGTTTCAAAACATTTACCATAAATTATAATACAATTTCACAATTAAGCTGAATGTTTCATGTTTTACACTTTC
>JAOEJI010420742.1:0-13032 GCA_025448255.1 Umimayanthus chanpuru
TCAATATCACAAATCTTGGTTCTTCCTGATATCACTGATGTTATTGTGCTCAGCATTTCTCAGTTTTTTTCTCTGCCCACGTCAGTTACCACGCTTCACCGAGATTTAACCCACGCTTCACACATTTTTTCACCACGCTTATCACACCTCCCACGGTCATTATCACGGAATCGCGATCATGGAATCACGCCCATGATCGCAGAATCGTGACCAAGGTCACGGCCGTGGCATGGTGTTTTTTCCCCAAGAGTTGTGTTGAATGCATTCTTAGAGAGAATTTGTTGTTTCTGTTCTGTTTTTCTTACACAGCTTGTTATTCAAGTGAATAATGGATCTGAATATGCTTAGATTATAGGCATTTGAAGAAGGTTTTATATATACAATACAAATAAACAAGCCATGCCCACTCAGGGCGCACCAGTAAAAAACATGGTTTTCGTTTAGAAAATAAGAACCTGTTTAAGAACCTAAATAGCCTAACTTCCCAGTTAAGTACCATTTATATAAGAACCTATTTAGTCTAACTTGGAAAAACCTAGGTTCTTATACGCGGGTTTTTACTGTTTAATAAAAGATGATCCCCCTCAGCCAATAAATGAAATAAAGTAAATACTAGAGAGATTACAGTTGGCTAATGTATATTCAAGTGAAAGACAAATATTGATCGCAAACATCAAACAAGAGGAAAAGAAAACAATGCATACAACCACCCACACAGAAAACCGAAAACGAGAACTAGTGAATTAAATCAATAGTCAAGAGGCGCTGAAAACCTCAAGATCACTAACTATAATCTTCTTGTGTAGAACTGTATGACAGCAACATATGCGTTCCTGTACGCCAACTGCTCCGACCTGTACGAGCGCGAGCTTGCGTCAGAGAAAGACGGTAACTCTGATATAGACCACTCAGGGCCAAGGAACCTGGACTTCTGGCCCAAACTCATCTCGCTTGTAGTGTCCGTGATTGAAGAAGATAAAGGGATTTACACGCAAGCACTGAATCAGTAAGTTATTGTTCGCGTTGTTATTTGGTACAAACTACGTAATAATAATGCTCCCATTAATGTTAATCACGAAGGTGAGTGGGCAAAAGGGATAGGATGGGGATTTTGATCATTCTTTCATCCCCTAGGTGAGGCGTTTTGCTAACTGTGAATGTAGCTGTCGGCTTTGAGTACCTTTACGATACCGTTGTTCTTTTGCTGTTATGGTGCAAATTATTGCCCGAGGGTAGGGTCGCTACTGAATGCCCGACATAACGTTGATAGGTGCACAAAGAACACACGGTAAAGTTGAACGTTGACATAAATGTAAATTGTCGTCCATTTTATGCAAGATGTTTTCACAGGGCTTTGAATTGGTAGGGTAAAGAGTTACTAAACAAGGAGACTGGCAATAACTGGGAAAAAACATTTAAAAATGGTCAGCAATCTGATGGAAACTTCAAACATAAACGAGAGACTTCAAGACAAACAATTCTAATGCAAATGAAACATTTTTTCTGTTTTGTTATTCGTGAGTGGGAAAAAGGAGCTTATATTCCGGGGCAGGCTTACAGACATGTTTGCTGATAACATAGACAATGACAAAGACAATGTTTTATTTGCTCCAAAATGTACAACAATTGTAGCTGTGACTGTGTTTTGTAGATATATAAACTAGTCTTGTTGTATATATAAGGTGCTAGCTGAATGGAAACAACTTATCACATTTAAACCTATTAATGGAAACAACCTTTGATTTGCATATATGCGGAATATATACTCAGCAGTAGCACAGGCAACAGGACATGTGCTCCCCTCTAGGCCAAGCTCCCTTTATAGGGGAGGAGATGACAGTTAGCAACACCGGCATTAGTCTACTCTTATCGATAATCTTTGACGATACCTTTGATACCTTTGACGATTAAAGAAGCCATTTAGCTATCTATGATTTTAACTTTGTATTATTAATGGTCAAAAATGTTTTTTTTAATTCACTAGGAAAAATAATAATTTTGTATACGTTATAGAAATACATGTAGGTAGAAGAAAAGTAAATACTAAATTACACAAGTGTAGAAGGTGAAACAAAGAAAAGCTGATGAAAAACATTAATCCCTATAGGATTCAGTGACGCATGTTTTCAATAAAAAGCGTTGAAAACGGACATGCATGAAACCCTTTTATTTATTGTCGTCAACAGTATTCCAAGCAAATCTAATATTAAATTTTTCATAGTTTGTTCATGCCTTTGGAAGAGACTAAGAGATTTTACGATACATTCTTACAAACTGACACTCTAAAAGAGAAACGTTTTCTTAGGTGAGCTATGTTGGTAGTGAAACCATTCCTTGTCCATTTTAGTTTTGCTTGTGTGTACATGACTCTAGTCTTGATTTTTTGCCAAACGTAATGTGTTCATTCCTAAATTTATGGCAGGTTCCCATCAGAACTAAACGTTGGAGAAGTCAGTGCAGAGGTGTTTTGGGATTTGTTTTCAACAGATTTGAAAGGAATGCTTGAAGGTAGGAAAGGCGCTCGTGTTACATCAGATAAAAGAATACTGATCGACACTGTTTAGCTTTGACTCACTGGATTTTTGATAGCATATCTACTCCCCTACTACACTCCACACCACTCTACCTTACATTCCTTTGCTTTACCTAGTATTAAGTTTAGCCAAATAGTGCAGTTTCAGTTCGGTGAATACAGATATACTTTACATTTTACTTACCTTAGCTCACTTTCCATTTATCCGTTCTGGCCGACACAATGGAACTGGTGCTGGCCTGTTCAAATGGAAAGGTCCAAGGCACGTGCGCACATTTTCCCACCATAACTCTCCAAATTTCCGCGCTTTTGGCCGACCGGAGCGGGAGAACTGAGCGGCTCCGATCCATGAGCAGGGCCATTCTGACCGGAACCAGTCGTGAGAACTTGTGTGTTCCATTTAAGATCTGGCTGGTCGGATCGATCAGACCGGACAAATGGAGAGCGACCTTAGGTAGATATAACTAATTGATATACCTCGCATGTGTCCTTTCGACATAATTATTGCACTCTACATTATTTGCGTTGCATTTCTCTAATCTATTTAATATCGCATCGCCTCCGCTAATTTCCCTTTCGTAAATGGTCAATACCATTTGTAACAATCGATTCCATTTCAAACAACAGGTGATGCCATTTGTAACATATACTATATTGAAAAAATGTGAACAGCACTGAATCGAGTTGTTGTCGTAGTGGTAGTGTATAGGACTAGAATGCTAGCGGTCACGGTTCAAAACACAGTACGTAATTCTTTTTTTGTTTTACTTAGCTCTTGTTTTCCTTTTTTCCCTATTTACTGAGTTTCGTCTTTAGGAGTTAATTTTGGTTTGGATTGGCTAAGGGTTTTGGTCAGGTTTAGTAGTAGCTGTCTTTCTGCTTTCACGACTTTGTCTTCTTTATGAAAAGGACAACAGACTGTTTGCGAAATGACATCGGCTTTTACAAATGGCATTGACTGTTAAAAATATCATCGCCTCCACGTACGAAACTAACTACTGCCTTCTAAGAAATTAGATTTTAGGTTTCACTGTTTCCAAATAAGTACTTAATAAAATTCGATCACATATTCAGAACACAGACAACAGCCTCCGTGGAGCAGCGCTGATTACATGAATCTTCACTTTAAGGTAAAAAACTTCACCAATTTTTTTTCTTGCACTCACTGGTGTTCAGTAACTAGTTACCGCCCGATGAATTGAGTAAACTCTATTCCAAAGGGAAACTAAGAAATGTAAGAGTCTATTAAAAATAATGATGCTGAAAGTCAGTTTAATATTTTCTAATCACCTTTCACATGTGTAGTTTTTTTGTTGGCTTTATTGAATTTTTTTAGAAACAACTTATTTATTTATTTATTTTATTTTATTTTGTTTAGCTACATTATTTACTATCGATGGTGCTCAACCAGCTCCCTCGGTCAGCGGACAAAAGTCAAAAATAATGTGCAAAAAACAATCGCGGGATGTTCAAATTTACTAAACTATTATATTAATACCAAGAATCACAAACATATAATTAAAGAGTACAAAAATGTTAAACAAAAAAAAATACAACACCTTGAAAAGAAGAAAGAACAAAATAAGAGGTTCATAGGGGAAAGACACGAACGGGACTGGTTGTTCCCTGCGAGGTGCCCACCTCGAGAATTAAATATAAAAATTGAGAAATCTTGGTGACCGCTTTCGCGAACATTTACTTGATATGAAAAACAAAGGATCAGACCTGTCTAAACCCGTGGCTAGTTACTTTCAGTTCCGTAAGTCATTCACAAAACACATGGAAATATGCGGAATCAACTTGCACCTAGAATGTAACGAGATCCGCATCCGGAACCTCAGCTCCTCACGGAATCAATGAACAGTTTTCATTCACATAGTTTTTCACACATTTTTTGATAGATGCTGCCAATTCCAAACAATGGCACGACCTGACATTTCGATCCACAAAAATTAATACCCCACTGTTTAACTGCTAGTTTCTCCACAATCCATTCTGTTCTGACGAAGGGCTAACGCTCGAAACGTCAGCTATACACCTAACGAGCAAAAAACAAAACCCAAAAAATGACAGCTATGAATAGGACTAAGATTTGTACTGAACAAAGGCTACTCAACTCCCTGGAAAATTTAAAACTAGTTCGGCTTTTCTTCTAAGATTCCCGAAAAGATCTTGCGTGAGGAAGCCGATTTTTCTCCATATACTCTTCTTCTTATAATTGAACCCGCTAACATCAGTTCTTTACAATGTGGGCCCAGTCTGTAAATCTAACGCCAAATTGTTTGGCAACTGTGAATTTGTTTTTCAGGTGAAATGGTTCTTCAATGAATATGCACAAGATGTCCCGATTATAAAGGGAAAGGTTCCAGAATATGCCAGGTGAGGGTTGTCTGCATGCATCCTTTCCATTACCGTCACCATCTTCTTCATCATCATCTTCGTCATCATCTTCATCTTCATCACCACCACCATTACCATCACCATCACCGTCACCAATATCATCATCATTACCATATTCATCATCACTACCACCACCATCACCATCATTACCTTCATCAACACCATTACCGTCACTATCACCAATATCATCTTCATCACCACCACGACCATCATCACCTTCATCAACACCATTACTGTCACCTCCACCATCACCTTTATCTTTACCATCACCACGACAATGTTCACCATCGCCACCACCATCTTCATCACCTTGATTGACACCATCAACACCACCATTCCAATATCATCAACATCAACACCGTCACCTCTACCATTATCATCGCCACCATAAAGACGTGCACACTGGATGCTGGACCCTAATCTGTCGTTTGATTTTTATTCTGTCGTTGCAGTTGGTTTAAGCCGTTTGTGAACCAGTGGTTGGTGGAGAATGATGAGGTAACGATGGACTTCATGACTGGGGCTTGGGAGCGAGACAGGAAGGATGGGGTGAGTACTTCATCCCAAAGTGATATTTTATGTTGATAGCGAGGATGATGACAGCGAGGTTTACGATGATTTTTGCTGATTGATGGTGATTGTAGTGATAATGATAGAGAGGATAGTTGAGATGGTAATGGTAGATGTGATGATGGTGTTATGTAAGGGTTGTGTAATGAAGATGGTTGAGGAGGCGATGGTGCTGATAGTAATGATGTAAAGGGTAACTAAGTAATCAACTAGTAAAGGGTAGGACTTTCGCGAACCCAGCGGCACACCCCCACCCAAATTATATAGGAGTACCTCCCGGGGGGGAAGGGGGGGGTTGGGGGGTTGAAGTTTTAAGAGCGGCTGGGCTCTCATTATTTATAGACTTAGCCGGGAAATTTTGAAAAAAATCAAATCTTTCGAACTTTGTCAGATGAAAGGTCTAGGGTAACTAATATCAGATATAATAATATGAATTTGCTCCGTTAATTCTACATTCTGCAGTAGAGATTAACGGTTACAATCATTTTGAGTGGATTCGAAGCCTAATTCACAGGTACTAAAGTTGTCCAACTTTAACCAGCGCTCGCAGAACTCCAAGACCATTAAACGGCAATCTAACTGCATGTTCTAATACAATGTCTTTAACACTTAAATCTGCTTTAAGTCGTTTTAAAACACGTTTCTTGGATAAAAAAATACAGGCTATCAAATAAACCCGAAGCTTTCGTCTTCAATGGAAAAGTCGATTTTGGGCTGTTTTCATCCGTCCCAAAACCCAACTGGTACATGGATCCTACAGATGATTTTGCTGTTAATATGAAGCGTATTATATCTAGTTTTCAAAACTAAAATTAGGTTTTTGGTCAAGTTTCGTTCGAAAGTTTAACAGCGCTTCGTGACTATGCCATCGCAACTCTCTGCCATGGACCGTATATGGTTGTTCAACGAACTCTTGGAGAAAGATTTGACAGGAAGCATCAAAAACATTTCTGTACTAAAGAGTATTGAAAACATAAAGTGTCCCAGATGGGATGATAGCTTCAATATAATTGATTTTATTGAAAAAAAAACATACTGTTTGTTGTGCTCGACGTGGCGTAACGGTTTATATTTGACTGTTATATATAATTGTATTTCTTGTTTTGTTTTGCAGTTTGAGCCGAGCTCTGCTCACTATTTCTTCTCCAACTCAGTTGTTGACATATTTACAACGCTCAACCAGGTAAGAAGCAACGTCAGTTACTACAGTAAATGAACTCTAATAAGGTGTAGTGAAGGTGGATAAGGGTAAAGGAGGGTGAGTGAAGATAGCTGAGGGTGATTGCTGGTGAGGAAGAGTGACAGTGGGAGTTAGTATAGGACAGTGATTGTGTGTGCGCATGGGTGAGAGCGAGTGGTTGTGAGAAGGGTAAGTAAAGG
Source organism: Umimayanthus chanpuru (assembly GCA_025448255.1). Classification (NCBI taxonomy): domain Eukaryota; kingdom Metazoa; phylum Cnidaria; class Anthozoa; order Zoantharia; family Parazoanthidae; genus Umimayanthus; species Umimayanthus chanpuru. The sequence continues at coordinate 6,884 of JAOEJI010420742.1, forward strand.
TAAATAAGGGTGTTTGAGGGCAAATGATTGTCATGGAATCAGGGAAGTAAATGATGAGTGAGGGTGATTAAGGGTTGGTGATGGAAATGAGTGATGATAAATGATGATCAATTATTATTTTTTGCTAAATTTTTACTATGATTAGCCCTATTATAAACATGATTTAAAAAGGTGTCCTAAATTATAACTACTTTGTGGAACAAGTACAATAAGGATATACATGGCCAAGTATATTACAGATCCTGAAGACAAAATGACATTAACAAAACAAGTATTCCAAACATCCACTCACACGGTCAAGCAAATATATATGAACCTTTATTTATGTAGCATTGCCGTTTCAGTCATTTTGTAGAATATTTAGCACACATGATTCACTGGCACTTGTACCTCGGCATTCTACGATACTGATTTTTTAAACACTGTGTTCAAAACACATGTTAGATAGATTTGGTAGGATTTTGGCGGGGTTTGGGTCTGAAAATCTGTCTTCGACCAAATTTTGCAGTGGTAAGATCTCCAAAAGTTTTTTTTAAAAAAAATGAAAATGAAAACATTGAGTCGGGGGCTTTTTCAATGGTCGGGAGGGAACGCTAACTAAATTTTTTGTACTTGGCCTAAAATTGTTTGCAAGTCTAGACAAAACTATATATAGTATAATTTATAAACTCAATCTGCAAACAGAACTGTTTCGTCCTTTGAGGACTCGTCAGTGCAGCTCAGAGTGGTTTGAAAACTGGGACATGTCAATTGCTCAGTGAGCAATTAACACATCTCACACTGACAAGCAGGGGCACATATTATTTCTGAATACCAGAGTGTTCAAACTCAAACGAGCGAGCAATGCATAATGCAAAGCGGTATAAAGTCTAAAAGATAACAGAAGTAATGTGGACGTTTTCAAATCAAAGAACGCTATAAATTAATTCATATAGATTAATTCATATAAATTAATACGGGAATGAATTATGTAGTTATTGCAAAGGTGGCAGCCACTACAAATGTTTTTGGTCAAACTGTTGATGTTTAGTTTACGAATGGCTTTTTTATGTTTTTAACTCTGTAGGTACTACTGGTTTGTTTGTGTTAATGAATCGTCTGTGTTTATCTTTCAACAGAGTTTCGAAATCATCCGAAAGCTTGAGTGTCCAGATCCAGAAGTGAACACGGCTTATCTCATCAGGATGACTAACGTAAGCAGCGTCTTTGTTGTAACTGGCTGGTTGAAAGTCTCCAACATTCGAGGGTTGGGTAGCCTCGCCAGACGCTTGAAGAAGTAGCGCGCTTAGCAATTTAGCCGGGGGTAACGGATGGGCATATTTGGGGGATTTAGCAGCAATTAATTGCCCGTGGCAGGGATATTTGACCATTTTAATGGACTTTTTGACATGTTTTTACAGAAAATAAAAGTCACCTATTGATCGTTAGCATTAGCCTCAGGGTGGAGAATTTGAACACAATTCTTTCTTAATTGAAGTGCCCCACCGTTTTGCCCAGGATCTACCTAGATTCACTAAGGATAAAATCTAGAAAAACTGAAACTGTTGAAGTTTGGCTTTTCGTTTCTGGTTTGTTGCACGCTTTGCGAATCTTTGCTGACCTCAGTAATTGTTTACATATATACATATACCGAGCATAAATCCTTGCAACTTTGAGTTTCAAATAAACAAAGTTCACTGGTGTACTGATACTTTATGTTATTATAATATTAAAGACAAAAGTAACTTGATTCAATACCTCGTCTTAAGTTACAATATTTCCTCATTTAGTTTTCACCCCTGTGATTTGGGTTTTATTTTGTTTGTTTTATTGTTTTGTTTGTTTCATTGTTGTTTCTTTTATTCCCAGAGCTTTTCAAGTTAATCATGTATTAATGTACTCTGCTTTGAAACAGAAATTTTTAACAAATTTACGCTAGGCCAAGCCGTTTGGCTAGATTAGCTTCTGCTAAGCAAGCACCTATATGCGCAAGGGTTTTTGGTTAAATCTGGTCTATCAAGTCAGGAGGTAATGCAAGTGTACTGCAGCCCAGTACGCTCTGTCTTGGAATGTGCGTCCCCTCTCTGGGCTGGTTTGCCCGATTACCTAAGTTATCTAACTGAATCCGTTCAATCGGAAGCTATGCGCATTATTCTACCAAATCTAAATTATGATCAGGCGCTTGTTCGTTCGGGCCTGCAGACACTGTTAGAGTGCCGAGGTCAAGCTTGCGAACGCTTTGTTAAGGCATTGTCAGTATCATCGTCTCCATGCACTGCTTGGCTGCTTCCCGAACGATCAAGCGTCAGTCATGGATACGGTCTTCGCTCGGGTACAGCTAGACAGTGCGTCAACAACAACAGATTTCTGCGCACTGATAGGTTTATTACTTTCAAGTACGGGTAACCGTTGTTTTTGCCCTTGTAAGTTTTGCAGTCTCGTGCTACTATGATGTTGAAGTTACTGACCCCTTTTGTAATTTAGCGAAATGCTACCAAAAAGTGAACTTGTTATTTTTATTATTATTATTATCATTATTATTACTTCTTTATTGCTGATGCACATCAATGATGTTTATTGTATTTTGTCAGTTCTTTGGAGTATTTTTACTACCAAATGTACTACAAGGAATACCAAATAAATTGTTGTTGTTGTTGTCGTCGTCGTCGTTGTTGTTGTTGTTGAAGCAAAGAGTAAACAATAACATTTTCCTGCAGATGGTTCAGAAGGTTCTACTGAGCTATGCCGAGTTGGTGTCGAAGGAGTTTGAAAGTGTTTGTTCTGACGAGAAAACTGTAAGTGTTAAAGCACATGGTTTTCTGTTTGTGACTGCTGTGATCCGCGTTCGGCACGTACCGTTTTATTTGTTGCAATTTTGCGTTTGTATTTTCAACTGTTAGGGGGGGAGGATTCCCTTAGTTTCTTTTCGGGAGTGTTCGTCGGAAGTTTTGGAACTGAACTACTCTGGAAACGTCACTACATTGAACAAACTGAATCCCAAAATATCACCTTAAATTGAAGGATTCAAAGCTACTTCTTAATATCGTCTATTAGAGCGATAACCAAACTTTCTCTAGTTTAGTAACAAGTGCAAAAACAGTTTTATAAGTCTTTTGTCCTTTAAAATACCAAACATCATTAGGAAGCAGAGGAGTATAACAAGAAGGTTACTACCATTATTAAATATGGGCAGTGGTGAGCAGTATTGATGTTATTAAAGACTGTGCGATTTCTTGACTGAGACTGAATTATTCATAAGAATGTTCCAAACTACAATGTATATATGTAACTACATGTATATACTTAAAAAGCGAAGTATTCAGATTACTGGTGTTACACTTCCTGAGGATTATCATGTCCAGATAAATATAAATTTACTAGATATTTTTTGTTGTTGCAGTACTTTAGGCAAATTGTGTTGTGGTTTCATAAAATTAGGCCTTGCGAAATTTCAACATTTTACCTTGGTAAAAGCTCTTTAAAGATGTATACTTGTGGTATATTTTCATAGCTGAACCTCTAGTGATAATAAGTTGGCCATTCACCATCTGCAGGCTTGTATCCTGATGAACAACATCCAGCAATTGAGAGTGCAGTTGGAGAAACTTTACGAGACCATGGGTGGAGACAGGGTGAGTTGCTCAGATGTGTCCATTTGTATTTAGATAACTATTATTATAGTGTTCTCCATCATGAAATTTTCAAAAACATGACTAAAACTTTCTTGATGCTATAAAATAGAAAACAGACGTTTTCAATGTATTTGACCATCATCAGATTGTTAAATGATGATTGTGATGATGGTAATGGTGATAATGATGATGATGGTGATAATGATGGTGATGGTGATGATAGTAATGATGATGATGATGGTGATGGTGATGATGATGATGATGATGGTGATGATGGTGATGATGATGTAGATGATAATGATGATGGTGATGATGATGGTGGTGATGGTGATGATGATGATGATGACGATGATGGTGACGGTGATGGTGATGATGGTGATGATGATGATGACGATAATGGTGATGGTGATAGTGATGATGGTGATGATGACGGTGATGATGATGATGATGATAGTGATGATGATGACGGTGATGATGATGGTCAAAAAGACTGAAAACGTTTGTTTTCAATGTTATAGTATCAAGATAGTTTTAGCCATGTGTTCAATTATATTACAGTCTTCTTGTTATTAAAGGTAATAGAACTTTGTGTCGTCCAGTTCGGTCTGTGATCAAGTTGGTATAACGTTTCTAAATCTATGTACTTTCTAACAATATGTTTTTCCTAATGTCTTTCAATAAGTAAGCTGATTAAGGTAATTGTGTTTATTTTTCTGCTTCACCAGTTATCACCTGAATGCATGGAAATCTTTAAGGAAGTTCAAGTGCAGTTGAACCAAAATTTGGATGAACTTTGCTTTATTTTCGTACGCAGGTACTGTGGCTTTTATTTTTAGTTTTGCTTTTTGTTCACGTTCCTGTTGGCAGTTAAGGTTTCAGACCAGCAGGGGTAGGGAGGGGACTTTACTTTGCTTATGGTCAGACCGTAGAACCCCGAAAGTAATGACCCCCTCCGAACTACAAACGAAGCTATTCCTTGATACTTTCTTATCATCAGTGAGTATGAATTAGTGAACGCCACGGTAAAGGTTATTCAATTTCAACGCAAACGTAGCAAACACAACGTCTTTATTTCATTCATACTCGGTAACTGTTTCATATGTTTTTGTCAAACGTACTGCAAACGCAGGGCTCATGTCTTGGAGGGAACTTGTCACAAATTTATGCGATGCTACAATTACCAAATGGTGCATTATATTCCAAGGGTTTCCTTGTTTTGCAGCCTTGATCCAAAGATTCGAGAAACTGTAAAAGAAGTTGGCAATCTTTTGTTGAGGTGAGTGTGTTTATAACTTCGTACCTGTAGTGGAAGGGGTGCCTGTGGAAGAATGCCTGTTGAGGGATGCTAGTTGGAGGGTGCCAGTGTAACGCCAAGGGAATACAATTTCCTCAAATCTGATTGGCTCATTCAACACTGCTCTTTTCCTTAATCTGACAGTAGAGTTATTTATCAGACAGTGTCTGATAACAAAATACTGTTATCAGACAACCGTTATCGAACAGCAACAACAACAAAAATTGGTTACTAGGAATAGCAGCATTTCTGTTGTTGCTTCAAGAGTACAGCACTGTAGATGAGCGTACTATTAAAGATTTTCTTTGTTACAAGACATAACGGATTTATATATTTTTTTCTTTCATTTTCGGAATTGTAATTTTTAAAATAAATTTGTAATAAGATTTCGTGTTCTCCAGTTCTATCTGTATTAAATCATTACTCATGAAAACAAATTGGATTCGCGCTCCGCACTCATCTAATTTTATCACTAGGTAAGATTAAAGATCGAATTGGACTCCACTCAGTCCTATTATCATTGCTAATCACTTTAACACGTTTGTAGTAAACTCGTTTTTCTGAGATGCATGAAGGCGTAATTTACTTGCTGTTATGCTGAAAATATTGAAGACCTGCAAGACGTTTTGAAGATATAGAGACCGGAAGATTGTTAGAGACTTGACTTTTGGTTTGACAAAGCAAACTCCAGTGGATCCAAAGGTTACTTGGGTTTTCAGTTGTTTTATTACCTAACAGCTTGCTCCAGCTGTATTTAACTGAGTACAAAACGTCGGATGATGGATTGGAATGAGTTTTGAGCGATGTTTCTTATGCTGCGTTTGTTGTAACAGCAATCCTTCATTTTACTTTTAGACTGACCGTCTGAAAAGTACTGAAGCACCTACATTTACTTTACATATACCTGTCCTCCACTGAAAGCAGGAAGCCAAAAAACGAATTCAAATAAACTTGAACAAGACCTGTACTACTTAGGCATATGTCAATTGAATTAAAAATAGAATATGTGTGACCGGTCAACATGGCCGGCGATGAAACGTTTTGTCCAGTCAAGTTACTATGCTGGCCAGACATTGTCCGTTGACCGGCCGTTATTTTGAGCCCTGCGGTGACGTCACAGGGATGAATCTCGGTGACATCACAGAAACCAATAATACCTAATCTCATGTACAGGAACTAGGCAAGGTGTCAACATTGTTTGATTCTAATTCGGTAAACTGTAGGTCAGTAAATGGTAAAACTTT
>JAOEJI010421852.1:0-16845 GCA_025448255.1 Umimayanthus chanpuru
TTGCTTTATATCAAAGCGGTACTTAAACTTAAACTCTTAAAGCAAAATATAACAATAACAATAATAATAATAATAATGGTAATGATGATCAAGATGGTGATGATGATAGTAATAATGATTTACCGACTGTTCAGTAAGAGTTCTTACTTAGAGTGGTTGAAGTTGCCAGTGGAAATGACGAGCGTAGACAATGTCTTCGCCTGCCGGCTCTATTGGCTTTCCCCCTTATTATATTACAGTTTGCGCGTTTCCATCGATTATGGGCCATTTTGACAGTTTTCGTTGGTTGTGTTGGTTTCTAGTTTTTCTTATCGGTATTGCGATCTCCGATAATTTCGTCCTTTAGCGTCTTGAGAAGCTACCACCCCGTTACAGACAGACAGACAGTCACTCAGGAAGATAGACAGGTCGATAACACAGGCGGGAAGGCAGGAAGTTCAAGGAGAATCAAAGTCTAGTATATTTTTAGTAATACTTTGCCATTCATTTTGCAGAAATTTAAGGATTATGATTTTGGCGAGTTTCACCTTGAGTCGATTCACTTGTCGCAAAGAGGAAACTTCGAAGCCAATGGTCAGTATTATTGTGCTTCGTCGGTCCTACTGCCGTGATACAAAACGGAGTAGACTGTGTTATACGAGATGCCAGAGGTTTTCCACTATAAATTGAGACAGCGGAACCCGTGGCACATCACTCTTTATTCTGGTTCAATTCCCTTGTCGGGGCAAAGAGCCTTTACTTGGTCAAACTCTACATAACCATCCAATTCTGCGCCACTGGCAAGCACTGGGGATTGGAACTAACAAGAAAGTGCATCAGTGAAATAGTGGATGTTTATGCCTCACTGAATTCGAGACCAACATGGCGGACATCTGAACACCAACGCGTCAAGTCGCGTGATAGCCTGGTCGTAGCTGCTTTTGATCTGAACATCAAGAAAGTGCTGCAACAAAAAAAACTGGGGTTTATACACTGAAACGATGCTGTGCACATTTGGGATGAACGTTCGGTTGCCTAGTTTTTCCAATCATGACAGTGACAGAGACAACCGGAGCTGTAACAAATGTCGTGGCACTGAAAGATCATTGTGCTTCACGAGTATTCGTGCTTAGTTGCTAGACATTTCTTTTGACAACACATGTGGCGTGACATTGCGTTCATGGTGTTACCTTATTTTGATCTGGTAGCAAGGAAGGAACACTGTATTTGTGTTCAGTTGCCTGGTGTTTGCATTTTCAGTAATGGCACTTGCCAGAGCTACAGTACAACACAACTGGCTTGACACCGAACACTGCGTTTTTAACAAGATAGTCAGAGCGGTAACACAACTACTAGTGTGACATCGAGTATCTCGGCATATCTTGTTGCCTCCAATTTCGTTGGCAGCCTCATTAAACTGAAAATAAAAGCTTTCATTATTAAAAATTTATGTGACACTTGCACGAATGAAGAGTAGCTGAAAATTCTGGGATAGTAGGGACCAAGGAACGGACAATTAGAAAAGTGATGGGGGCAGGAGGGATATGGGGGATTTTTGCCTTGCACGACATTTTTCCCAGTCCATCTGGTTTGCAGGAATTTTTTTACCGCGCACGAAGGCGAGGACACAATCGCGAAACGTAATTAGGTTCACAGAATCGACAGAAACAACTTTTAAGTTGTACAAAGTGCAACAGAACCCAGAATCTTAGAGAAACGTAACGTAAAGGCAGAATCGTAAAGAAACGTGGCGAAAGTGGTCAGCGAGTTTCGTAGCGAAGTGTCCACAACGCAACATAAGGACACAGAATCGTATAGAAACGTAATTCGAGTACACAGAATGGTAAGGAACGCAAAGAAATGACGCAGAATCGTATAGAAACGTAATTCGAGTACACAGAATCGTAAGGTTCGCAAAGAAATGACACAGAATAGTATAGAAACGTAACTCGAGTACACAGAATTGTAAGGAACGCAAAGAAATGACAGAAACGTATAGAAACGTCGTTCGAGCACAGAGAATCGTAAGGAACGCAAAGAAATGGCACAGAATCGTATAGAAACGTAATTCGAGTACACAGAATCGTAAGGAACGCAGAAAAAGGACGCAGAATCGTATAGAAACGTAATTCGAGTACACAGAATCGTAATGAACGCTAAGAAATGACACAGAATCGTATAGAAACGTAACTCGAGTACACAGAATCGTAAGGAACGGAAAGAAAGGACGCAGAATTGTAAAGAAACATTACGTGAAGTCACGTGGCACTATTATACTTTTATTTAACTACCATTCAGTAATCTTTGATATTGTTTATCTTTTTGCTATAGTTATACATTAGTTTCACTTGATCTTGCTTTATACGGGCTAATATACACAGCCGTGAAACAAACAGAAATTCGGTAAATACCCTGTCGATACCCCATAAAGTATGTTACTATTTACAGTTAAACAACTATAAATTTTGCCTTTTGTACTATCTAACTTTTCGATAACCAACCTCTGAGGCTTTGTTCTGCAAATTCATATGAAAACGAACCTAAATATGAGTTGCAACTCAACAAATATACAATCGTAAAATTTTTGACGTCAGAACACAAATTTCAGTCCACCTTCCTACTTCAATTCTCGCGTTGTTTTTTCCAAGTCTTGAATCTAGTGTGGAAACTAACCGCAGAAGTTGAGGTACACTTGCGCTAATTTTAATTAACTGATTAATATATACTTACTAACAGAGCCTTCTTTACCCGCTCGACAAACGCAAATTGGGTCAATTTCTACTCGGCATGACCAAGGACCACGTCACGGCGAAATCATGCCAGTGAAACCGGTTTTAAACTGGTTTAACGACATAATAGGCTCATACTACACAGCAGGAATCGCAGAGCGGCGGTTGAGGTTTACACTACTGTCCACACTGTCACGGCGGTGACAACTGGCACTAGTGTGACATCGCGGTGGTAGTGACAGTATTGTGACAGCGGTGTAGTTAATTTTGCTGTGACAGCTGTAGCCTAGATAGCACTGTAACAACGATGGAAGCAACATTAGTGTGTCAGCGATGTAAACTGACAACGGTGCAACAACGGTGACATTGACAACTCTGTAACATTACTGTGCATACCACTGTGGTAGTGGTGACAACTGACAGAGGTGACACTGACAGTGCTTTTCACATTAGTGTGACAGCAATGTGCACATCACTGTGAAAGTACTGGCAACTGACAGCGCTGTTATAGCACTGTCAGTTACCATCGCTGTCACATCATTATCTCAGCACTGTCACTGCCACCGCTGTAACACTACTATCAGCACCATTGCTGTCACAACGCTGTGTACATCGATGTCTAAACGCTGCGAGATTCCTCCTGTGTATACTAGCAGTTCTACCCAGTGCGCAAGGAGTCTCAGTTGGCATGGTAACAAGGTTCTAGTGAGTAATTTTGCCCGTATACACAGGCAACGGCCGCAGTTAATAGCACATTGAAGTCTAAGATATCGTAAATATTTAGACTACATTTCCATTTGTTGCTATAATTTCTAATATGTCCAACAATTACACGACGAAACTGTACATTTTAAAGCTCCGAGTTTCACTTACATTAAACATGATCGATTTTTTGGAGAATAACACTTATCACACCAAATAATGTTGGTAAGGAGGCAATAATGGTTGATTGACTTCTCGTCTAACCTAAAAGTCAGCTTTGTCGATATTTTGTACAAAGTGAATACAAAGCCCCAAATTTACCATTAACTTTGACAAATTTGTAAAGAAGTTGAGTCGTAGCAAGTCATGGTAAATAAGGGGCATAGTCGACTAATCATTTGTTCCTCATCACTTGCAGATACTAACTACAGCCATGATTACGAGACATACTTAGAGATTCAATAATGCCATAGTTATGAAGTTTATGTGGAGTGGCGGTACACTTGTTAACACAGCAGGGTGAATGTCGAAATTACCCAGTACTCCCTAAAACCAAACTGCGACATTGGTTGATTTATCCGATCTATTAGCGCGACGTTACTATTACTATGAATCTACACTAGTGTAGCCTCGTATAATTCTCGGGAGTGGTGTCATCTATACACCTGTTAAACGTTAAATTCATATTATATTGCTGTGTATATATATATTATGCGGTAGTTTTACACTTTAAACTGCTAATAAAACGTAAATAAGCCCAAAAACGAATTTGAAAGACCGCTTGGTTCCATGAACCAATAGATTCAGTTACGGTTAGTTCATCAGCGTTGGGCAATACGATACGCATCGCAATAATTCCAATTCTACGAACATCGAAATGCAAATGTACCAACCGTGATTTGAAAACACTGATTTGCCCTTTCAGTCCCAAACACGCCATACCACGTGTTGCTAATTTTCCTCAAACTGTCTCTGTATTTTCTTTGTAAACAAGTTGTGAGAATTTTGCTTTTTATCTTTGTTTGTTGTGTATGATCAAATGTTTTATTTTCGTAACCAGAAAACCTATTATTAAAGGTTAGTAACAGTGGATGACGACACAATAGGTATCACTAGAAGTGTTTAACTAAACTGTTCAACAATCGCTATTACTGCCTGCTTTGTTGATCTACAAACAAAGGCAATACTTGCCAGAATATAGCACCTGATACACTAATCCGAACGACGATACCGCGATTTCTTGTTCTCAAAATGTAGCACATTATTTAAACTATGTAAATTAAATTTGGTCTATCAGACTCTTTTTTCCTGGCTTGGCCGAGTTGCTACGAGGTAATTTCGGAACAAACAAAACGTTCGGGGTCTTAAAAAGTGGTCAATTGTAATGGTCTTCTCGATTACTTATTTATATACTTTAAAATTAAGTTTGAAGAATAATAAAACTGATTAATGAGGACACAACCCGAAGCAAACCAAACAGAACACACTAGAAAACCGCTTTAAAGATAAACCACTCCTTCCCAAATTAGCCTGCAACGGGTTCTTATATATGTGGTATCCAACGACAGCTCAGTAATTCTTTCCAAATCATAGCCTGTAGGTTATAAATTCACTGGGTTCTTACACTCGGGCTCTAACTGAAACACGGATGCACAATATTGTTACACTTTAAGACAAGTTGCAACACTCATACTGCTACATTCTGCATTCAACCCTTCCACATCTGCACGGGAGATCATTCCATTTCCGAAACCAGTAGATACAGACAGTCTCATCATGCCTCGGCGCCTTCTAAGTGCTCCGCTCCCTTTAGTCTTAAACGTGCAAAATCTTCAAACACCAGGTCATCGTCATCTGCCGCCTTCTCTGGACCACTATCGACAAAAACAGGAAACATTTGTTACAGCTTTTCAAGCTTTGCCGAGGTGACAGTTATAATTTAGTATCCCACGGTGTTATCCTAAATATAGTGAATCGTTCAGAGGATAAATTCACACTAAGATTAGTCCAGAACCGCCCCCCATTTTCGTTGCAAAGTATATTTGATAAATGTTCCTGAAATGGATTAATCTTTTTTTCCAAATCTCAAATCTTTCTTTCGCATAGACTAAATGACGTAATAAATCCTGATTCTGGATTGACGTCTGTTTCAAGATCGAGCGAACGCCATGTTGAGAGTCTGAAGTAATTTACTCGATTGACAGTTACGATAACCGGAAGTAAATTATTACATGTAGTAACCGGAAGTACACTTTTTTCCTCGTACGTAACAACGTCCTACAGTAAACTACAAGCAAAAGTAACCTGACACATTCTGCAAAGAATCATGGTTGTAAATGGGGCTTTAATATAAATCTTCTTTTAATCAAATTTAAGATGATTTCGAAACTTAAGGGTATGAAACTATAGAAGTCAGACCGAAGCTTCGCAAAGTAACATTTGATGAACGCAAATATGAGCAAAGTCCTATTTTGTAGCCAGCTACTCAATCTGACCCAGAAGGCAGCAAGATACATACTCGGTGTCGAATGCAATCAGGTTGTGATCAACAGCTGGTTCGTAATCTGTAACACAAATAAAACATAGCTTATAGTTACAAAGACAACTTCAAGGATAACCAACGCAAAAGTGGTCTAGTGCTGCTTTAAAACTAGTATTTTACGTTTCATCCTTATGGTTAACTCGACCACGAAAACCCGTTTAAACCAATAGAACTATCGAAGGGCCGTTGCATTTTGAGTGTTCTTTCGTCAATAAGTAACTACGGGCCACTAGGAAATTTGCATCAGCAATTAGAATTGTAATCAATTCTAATTAAGCCATCCGCACTGTGGCTGTATTAATTTACAACACAGCTTAGGCAAGATTGTGCTTGAATTGTTTGTTTGCAGTAGTTATTTTTGTTCCTCAAACATGTGCCGCCGAGCTATAGCAAGATTGCGCAACCACGCAAAAAAATTACCTGAAGCTGATCTTGTTTGTGCAAGAATTTTCTTTAATTTTACTGGAATGCTGCAGAAAATCTTTCATAACGATACAGGGGCTTTAAGACAGAACTAAGTTCTACAGGAATATTCTTTTTTTATCACCAGTCCACCTACATAATAAGTATTTTCAAAAACATCTACCTCCCCCCCCCTCAGAAGGGCTCCTTACCAGGCTTGATCTCCTGTTGTGGTGGCGCGGGCTTGGGTGTTGGAGGTGGAGTTGGTTCTTCAGGGGGCTTGGGGTGAGTTAACATAAAAGGTAACTCTACTACTAAATCGCTGCGAGAGAGTAACGAAGTCTCATTAGAATGTGACTTCAGGGCGACTTAAGGTGATAAGGGAAAGCACATTTCGGATTACTTCATGAAAACTTGATACAATTCCCATTCATAAAGGAACCTCGTGACAAACAGGTATTTGAGACCGTTATTCACTTCATTTACGGTATTGACTGCAGGGTTAAAAATAGGGGCCGGCTGTAGGTCATAGCCGGCAATATCCTGACCACTTGATTATAGCCTGTTTTTGCTCAATATTTTCAGTCAATCTTTACAAAATAACCAGTAGATATCTTAGTTTATGAAAACAGCCTGCAAATTTGAGCAAGTTTGGAAAAAGTTAGTTTGAACCCTGGACTGTAATATATATTTTTATACAACAACAACAACAACAAAATCTTTATTTCCACTATTGGTGCAAGTGTTACAAAATTACAAAATCTGAAACATTTAATACTATAATTTATAAACATTTAAAACTAGCAGCCGTAACTCGCTACTTGCGCAGATTAGCTCTAAAATAGATATTCGGTTTACTCAAAAATATTTTGTCCTCGCTCTCGCATCTTACTTAACCTGCTCCACAACTCCTTCCAATTAAGCTGAGAAAAATGAGTAACTCATGGTAGAGTTTCCGCCATTAATTCTCATAGCAAAGTGACTTGCTTTCTATTGGTATTGTAAGGAAAAGACTGATGTTGATCACTCACCCTGCGTAAGCCACTATTAACCGGACTTTCACTTTGTATTGCACTATGATCCCAAGATTCTCCTTGGGATAGTTAGGATCCAGTCTGCAAGGGAAAAGACACGGATAGAAACAGTCTTATCAATGGCGCAATAAACATGTAAGCCGAATCTCGATTCTGCATTAAGAGTTTGTAGGGTGTGTACACGCTGCTTTAATAATATGTTTATTCTATTTTTGGAAGCATAATCACTGAGTTACAACAGTGGTCAGTAACTTGCATAGTAGAACAAGATTGCAAAACTTACAAGGACAAAATAACGGCTACCCGTACTTGAACGTAATAAACCTATCAGTGCGCAGAAGTCTGTTGTTGTTGGCGCACTGCCTAGCTGTACCCGAGCGGAGACCTCTTTATGAGAGGTGCAGGGTAGAAGGTAGACAGCACTATAAAAACATAGGTTACTTGGTCTGACCAGCTGAAAAGAACTGGTTCTGGCCAGTTTAAACGGTAAGATCCAAGGCGCGTGCATACATTTTCTCGCCACAACTCTCCAAATCCCCGCGCTTTCACCGACCGGAGCGGGAAAACTGAAGAACTGACCGGCTCTGATCCATGAGCAGGGACATTTTGGCCAGAACCAGTTCTTAGAACTAGCTCCTAGTTTTGCAATTTAAATTTTCTGCGAAGCACTATCTAAAACCACATTTTAGCTGGCATTTTACAGAGCATTAAATGGTTAGCTCGCCTGTTGCCGGCTACTTGACAGTTCTGTGAATGTGAATGTTCATGTATCAAACAACAGCGTACACCAATCAGCACTCTCCAAATTGGCCCATAAATGATAAAACGTACTGGTTGGGAAGTTCAACAAGTTTCAAAGGAAGCGAACAAAGCATTTTTGTTTTGTGCTGCAAGTGACCACAAGAGTTTCACTGATAAAGAGACACGCATCACTTTGTGACTTACATGGTTGACGAAGCTAAGTTGGTATCTTCGTGCTTCAGCTTTCCATCTAGAGCTAGACCGCGCTTGTCCTTGAAGGAAACAAGAAATCTTATTGTTGACATGGCTAGCCCTTGTCCTACTAAAAACAACTTTGCAAAAACCAACTGTTCCGAGTTAGGATTCTTCTTTCTTGGTCACAGAAAACAAAGTCCAGAAATTTTAAAGTCTGAGGAGCTTTTGACTGATGGTCAACTTCCACGTGGAACCGACACTAGTTTAGTTTCAGTTTATTTTTCAGTTTATTTATTGCCCGTGTTTCGTATGGTTTACAGTAATTAAAAAACATTTTATAACGGACAAACTGTTATTACATAAAAATATACTAAAGGACTGCAGTCTGATATGTACATGAAGACACTAGACAAGGAGGCTCATAAAGAAACCATAAAGGCTTATACAGGTCATGTGCTCCTCATCTGCTAGAATTGGATTAATTTATTTAGGCATACAGATATATCATAGTTTCAGTTTGAATGTTTTTGTAAAAGTAAGCAAAGCAAGCACCTTGAAGGAAACAAACACAGGGACAGTAAAACAGCAGATCGCAGAGCAGCTCGTCAAGAAAATAATCAACTCAGGAGGAACTATCTTAATTTAGACTTAAATGTTAGCAGCATTCCAATTTTCTTGATTCAGAGAGTAAAACACTTTATTAGGTCCTTGAAAACGTCTTGCAAATTGCCTGATATTTGTTCGGCAAGAAATTTTACCTACGATAAAATATTCATACTTCCGACCCCCAAATAATGATGGATATCACACAAACCGCCAGGTTCATTCAAGAATATAAATAAATCAGGTCTGTCAATGCGCACGCGCACGCCTCCGCGAACGCCTAAAGAGCTCCGAAAAACCCGGGGTTTTGTGTTAATGTGCGCTCTAAATTGTCCAATAAGCGAAACAATAATCACCGACATGAACGACCAGTTACTTTCCGGCAACGCGCTTCAGATGTTTCCAGGAGCGATAACATGAAACAACCACTAACGTGGGTGTCGGAAGTATGCGGAATATTTTATCGTAGGTAAAATTTCTTGCCGAACAAATATCAGGAAATTTGCAACACGTTTTCAAGGAACTAATAAAGTGTTTTACTCTCTGAAAACCCTTTGATATTAAAGTAGATATCACTGAATATTATTTAAGGCAATTAAATCCTTGTTCAAAAGCGCCAGTAGCTCGGAACGATCGCAAGGCCCAGAGTTTAAGATCAATCACAGCAATTGCACTGTGAAGCTGTTCAATAGCATGCGCAGTGCATTTACTTTTACAACTTGTTGTAATGATATGTCTTACCCTATTATCTTCGAGTTTTGGAGTCAATTGAAATACTTTTGACATTGTTCCACTCTGACCAACTGGGAAACCATCTCTGCAAAGGATTCCAAGACATATACAAATTTAGAAAGTGCATTACTTTTTTGCAAATTAGGACCTTTTCTCTTAGAACATTGACGCCCAAAAATGCAAAAAACTACGAATGTCTTTAAGAACAGACCTCAGGCTAAGACCTCGTCCACACGTAGCCGGGTAATAGTCAGCGGTCGGTCGATGGAAGATGGCGGTTTCTTTTCCCGCTCTCTGTTTCTGAAGCTTTTCTTTGTAATTTTTTGTGTTTTTTGTGATTTTTATGTTGTTGTTTTCTATGTAACATCTCAAGTTAGCAAAATGGATATACTCGACGAAGTGTTCGACTCGAAACTCAACCCGATAATTTAGTCGCTGGAATTAATGAGCCGTCAGTACGACACCTTAATGGAATCAAACAAAACTTTGACAGAAGAGAACAAGGTTCTGAAAAGCGAAGTAGGTCGTCTAAGTACATTGATATATCTATATATATTTTTTTCTATTGGACGACCATATATATATGGACTAACTAAATAGATGTATTTATTTGTAATTAATACTATTGTAAGTACTTGTATTTTTTCTTTATTTTTCATTTCTCGACCGTACTACATAGTTTATAAATAACAAGTAACTGTGACCCAGCTCGATTAACCCTAATTATTATTCTGGGTAACAATTACCTTCTTTGTCTGTAGTTTATTTCTCCTTTGTTGATTGTTGATATCATTTGTAATCAATAGGTATAAATAAATTGTTGTTGTTGTTGTTGGTAATTTCGAAAACTGATATTTTTTTCTCCGTATTTAAAAAATCTGCGTCCACACGTAGCGTTTTCGAATCGTTTTTGACCTTCCACACGTAGCCGGGTATTTTCAAAAACGGAGATTTTTTTCTCCATATTAAAAATATTCTGCGTCCAAAGGTGAGTACTTTCGAATCGTATGTGCGGAAGAGCGAGCCTGGAACCTAGGCATGACGTCATCGTGTTTGAAGACCTCCGTTTTTCGCCCGTCCACACGAATACGATAAATCTCCGTTTTCAAAAGTCTCCACCCTTGAGAGCATGAGAGGTGCCCGAAAACTCCGGTTACGTGTGGACGGTAGCCGTATTCGGAGAAAAAATCTCCGTTTTCGAAAATACCCGGCTATGTGTAGACGAGGTCTAAGACTGAGAAGGCAATGTTTATTGCTCTGTTTTTATAATAAATGGAAAGGCGTCACTGTAATATTGAAAGAGGACAATGCCATGTCGCTCCGTGAGACACGCGAGTCTTGTATCGGTACCGTTTTGAAATTGGTTAAGAAGACATAGACTAGATGCACCATGAATATGAACCGCATGAGGGGTACTCGATTCAAGGAAATATTGCTTCTTCCCATATCAATTTTGCTATTTGCATGCTTGGTGACGCCATCAAAAATTCTAAATTCTAAACTACAATATCTGTTAAACTGTTCTTTTAGAATGATTGAGGTATTGACAGCCAAAGTATTTGGAAATACTTATGTTGATACGATGACTCACTTATTCTGTTACAGCATTTTGAATTTTGTGAGTGACACTTTCCAATCCCGGCATACTTCCTAAACATGAATGTCATGAAAACAGGGGTCTTTTTGACAAGTTTAGAACATTACATTTGATAGCAATAACAGAAATCTAACCAACCATTTTGATTGAAAAACAGCTTTGTTTGTTGAGTACGTTTTTGGCCGCCATATTGTTGCATCACTTCGGATTACCAACATGGTGACCAGTCACATACTAACTACAGTAAACTTATCGAATGTTACAAGTACAGCGAGTGCCTCGGTTCAGTATGATGAACCCTACTGCTCCTGAATTTCTTTCATTGTATATTCTTGCCTGCTCTGTACAGAAAACACTTAAAATTGATCTATATCAGTTACTTTTTCAAACAAATTTTGTATTCAAACTACCTGGATACTTTACAGCACCGCCTTGCCATAACAAGTAACTGAGTCCATATTATACTTACTCTGACTCCAAGACAGCAACTGGGCACTTGTACTGTGCAGTTGAAAATAAACATATATCTGCAAATTGTCGAACTGAAACAGATACAAAGGCAAAAGGAGATGTAAATTAGTTGACCCATAGGACACAAATATACCGCTTTTGTAATCATGCGTAGAACAAGGTTAGGGTTTCAGCTGGAAGGCCCACACGATTTGTAAACATGGCAGATTGGATGCAGAAAGTGAAAACATCGATATTTCTATGAGAGGATAAACGATAAGACTTCAAAAGTATCAGAGAATATTGTAACCAAGGACTGTGGTCACCAGCAAAACTCTTACTTTGCTTTGCGCATGATTGCATACAAAGAAAGCCTTGGAAGTACCTCCTAAAGCTTATCCCCCCACCCCCTAGATATTTTGTCTCCCCTCCATTAACCACTGTATAGCTGTCTATTTTTCTTTGCAAACGTCTTATTTTCCGTCCTTTAGCGAAGATAGGGAATGTTAATGCAGTGCAGTCTTAGCAAGCGTCACTGCATAGAATTTTGTGCCTCATTTCCACTCCTGTCATTTGCCCTTTCACGTATATGTGGTGCTAAATCTCTCTATTTTCTTCACTTCTAGCGTGGAGCCATACCCCACTTTACCTGTAATTTTGATCTTCTTAACAGTCTTGTTTGAACGGTTGGAAATGGCAACATTAACGTGGATGTTTTCACCATGGTAATACATCTGTAATAAACAAGAAAGAAATTAATAGGAAGTACTGGCTTGATCATTGTTTCTCTGCTACAATGGCTCATTGATTTAACCTTAAAGGGGCAGTTTTACAGCATGATTACGCAATTTTCCCATATGATTGCGCAATCTTTCCACATGATTGCGCAATCTTTCCATATGATTGCACAATCTTCCAATATAATTGTGTAATCTTCCCATCTCTCAGCAAAAGCCCTTAATACACAAAAGGTAACTTTAATACTAATAATTCAAGCACAATATTCTGCCCTAAAATTTGCAAACATGGCACTGATGGTTTAATTTCCATGGCGATTAAAGTGGATTACAGATATGAGTGCTAAAGCGAACTTAGTGTCCGTAGGATAAAATGTTAACTAACGTAATACTATAAACTTAGTAGATTCAGCCATGTCCCATGCGACAAAATCTTTAATTCGAGACAGCATTTTTGGACAAGGCTGAATCCAACTTGTAAGTACTTTATTATTTGGAACAGTAGAATAGAAACGGTGAAAGTTCCTTCTAAGTTTCGGTAAAACTTTCTACTCAAATTTCACTGAAAGCCCGGGTTGGAATGAGGACGTGCACATTGCATGATATCATGTGAAAGTGCTTTGACATCCAGTCAAAGGGAATATTATTCGGGCTTGATATGTCTTGTGTATCACAGAGCTGAAAGGTAGCCAAAACAATTAAAGCGCAAACCGTTGAGATTGGATTTCCATTCCACATCACGTAAGCTCATTCATAATTCCTTTTCCAAATGTTGTACATACTGTTTTGGAGTAATCAGTATACTCTGCTTCAATTATTTTATTATTAATTACCAAGCATACGGCAAGGCCCGCGTTAGGCCACGTGTAGTCTCTTCCCTTACCAAGCATTACGGTAAGGCCCGCGTTAGGCTATGTGTAGCCTCTTGTTTCTTGTTATACCTACCTCCTTATCAAGCATACAGTAAGGCCCGAGTTAGGCTATGCGCAGCCTCTAATTTCTTGTTACCTACCCCTTTATCAAGCATACGGCAAGGCCCGTGTTAGGCTATGTGTAGCCTCTTATTTCTTGTTATATCTGCCCCCTTATCAAGCATACGGTAAGGCCCGAGTAAGGCTACATGTAGGCTCTTGTTTCTTGTTGTACCTACCCCCTTATCTAAGCTTGCTTCCACATGTAGTGGGTACTGGCTCATCATAAACTCCTTTTCGCCATCAATAAAAGGCTGCAAATAAAAGGGAAAATTGTTAGTTCCCTTCCACAACAACTACGTAACAGTCGATCATCAATTCATCAATAATGCTCAAGCATGCCTGTGCCTGGTGGTATTCTACTGGCACAGTAGTTGTGTGCGAATAGTCAATGAACTCTACTAATATTATAATATTATGACCAGTTTCAGAATTAGAAACTAACTTGAGGCTGTGGTCTCTCTGGTGCGTAGGTGATTTTCCTTATGGCAAGTCGCACTGTGTCCCTAAGGAAGAAACAGCACAAGCAATATTAAACATGAATACAACATAACCTTAAACACTTAACTAAACAAAAACAGCAACAACAATATTGCATTCTTTGCTAAATGACCGAGCAATCGTGGCTGTGAAAAACAAAATATATTTGTAGTTTGTTAACCATCATCTAAAGAGAAAAAGTAATTTAAACCTTCTTGGTCTAATCGCTAAAAGCCACTATCACGACTAATTAATCACTCTGCCCGAACCTATGCTTAAATCCCTTGGAGGAAGATTGTGTAGCAGTAATTTAGATTAGATTAGATAGATTTTATAAAGTGTTTGAAAAATTGCTGACAAAAAGAGGGGGTGGCAGGGGGGACTGTGTCTGTATCGGCTATTTCAGTCCATCTTCTACATCCACTTCTAGCTTCACTACAGGGTTATTCAGGATGCATGATACACAACACAAACTGCTCACCTCTTGTGAGGTTTGTCTTCTTTTTCTTTTTCATCTTTCTTCTCTTCTACTACATAAGTCTTCAGTTCATAGTCAACTCCACATGGCTGGAAACACACAACAAGTGATAACATTTACAAGAGTATCCTTGCACAAAAAACAATTTTGGAAATTAATATAAGAAATCTGGAAAAATAATTACATGTTATGCCCATTCACACTACTTACTAAACAGGTTTCGATTAATCATGATTGAAAAATATTCGACAGTTTTAGTACACATATTAAAATACGATCAAATGAAAAAAATGCAAACGTGTAGGTTCATTTAGCTAACCATTTGTAACTCGAGGTTTTTGTGTATTTGCTTCAAATGTCTATAGCTATAAAAAATGATAACTAGTGTGGCAAATGATTATAATGACTGCATGTACTTGATAATACAAATGCAATGCCAACCACAACAAACTATGCTTACCTTGCCAGTATCCCCTGGGGCTGGCTGTAATGTGACAGATGATGGCGACCCAGGAGGCAGCTGCAGAGGAATTTATTAAAAGCACACCTTTCATTTTAAACACAGCACAGTATTATGGCATGCAGCTGGTTTTCCAGAGAGACTAAATGGCCTGCACAAAAGCAAAACTGCCACTTGCTGACTACTGTCACATCATTATGAATACAGACACTGACTAATCTAAATTACTGCCTTGTGCCATAGATACGAACTGTATGACCGACAAGACAATGACTCTGAAGATGATTTCCATGTGCACACAGGTTGTCGAAATGTCAGTCACAACCAACAGCAGTCCTTCTCAAGACCACACAGACCTGGTCGATCAATAAATCACAAATATTGACTCATATTTCTAAGAGATCTAGAGCCGAAGGCAGCACCTGCGGCTCATTTTGTAATGAATTCTAGTTGAGATGTTGTTTGAAAAAGGGTTTTCCATTCTTCTAGCAAACTCTAACCCTTTACTTCAGACAAGACATCTGACCAACCTGAAACTTGAATGGATGTGCATGTTCTCCTAATTTTTTGATGAGCCTCTCTTGTAGTCTGGTCAGCTGGTGACATTCTTCAGGCTTAGGGGGGTACACTTGGGCAGTCGCCTATGGGCACAACAATAAGAAGAAGACAATCACTCATATCAAACAACATGAAAATCGAGTCCTGCCGCTAACTTAACTCTTGTTCTACACCAGTCACAACTTCAGCGAACAACAAAGGGGACATTAGGGCCTCCACAGATTGTTGAAAACAAAATTTAAGTAATCAGTCACTATTAGTACTCAAAGCAGCTATTTTGAGAGTAGGCCATTCTAGCAGCTGAGCGCCGATTGATCGAGTCAATAAACATGATCGACTGTTCCATCAACCATGATCGACCGTATGCAGTCCATCGATCAATGAAGGTTGACCATGGTCCGTCGATCAATCAACCAAGGTCAAGCGAGAATGGCCAATCAGTCAGGCATCAGGTATCGAAAGCAAGACGACTGTGGTTGAGCATGGTCAACCGTGGTAGAGTAGGATTGAGCACGGTCAACTATGATCGACCGTGGTTGACTATGGTTGACAGTGGTCGACTAAGATCAACCATGGTCGAGCAACACTGATCTTTTGATCCAGCTGCCCCTAACCCTAACCCTTACTCTAACCATAATCCTAATCCTAACACTAACTCTAACCCTAATTCTAAACATAACCCTAACCCTAATTCTAACCCTAACCCTAATTCTAAACCTAACCCTATAACCCTAACTCTAACCCTAACCCTAAACCTAACCCCAACACTAACCCTAACGTGGTCAACTGTGATCGAGCGCACTCGACTGACTGATGACAATCTCACAGATGGGAAAAATCAGTCATCGATAACAAAACAGCCATGTTAGTTATCAATAACAAAAGTATTTTTGAAAAGAAAAACTTATTAGTTGTTGATAATCAGATTCTTGATTGTTGGTTATTGATGACTTGGGACACATGCACATGGTGTGGGGTTTTAGTGGTCAATTATTTTTGTTATTGACAACTAAGTTACTGATAAGCTCAATCATAAGCTGTAGAAGGCACAAAAATCTTACCAAAAAGAGATCCTTTCTGAATGTCAGACCAAGTACATCAAGATCTTCTCGACCATACCTTTAAAAAGTCAAATGAATGAGGTCAAATGTGTTTTAAGTTACAGCTGTACCTTTTAAATTGAAGGCACAATCTAAAAAACCAAAATTTATTATAGTTTAATTCTAAAATAACAAGTTATTCTATTTTCGTCAACTCAAACCGTTTCTCAGTCTCCCAGAATTATCTGAGAGCATGTACAGTGATTTAAATAGCTGAGGTGGCCCTGTAAAGGGTGGGAAGTAGTGCAAGACACCCAGTAGGGAACCTTGTGTCCTACTGTATTCTTACAAACCCCACAGGTAGTGGGTAGGGAGTAGTGTGAGACACCTAGAAGGGGACCTTGTGTCCTACTGT
>JAOEJI010422963.1:0-16838 GCA_025448255.1 Umimayanthus chanpuru
GGGGGGGAAGGGGGGCCACAAAGTGTCCGCAGCCTTTTTCTCTGAAACGGTTAAAGTTACTGCAATATTAATCAAACTTGGTACAATAAGTAATTAGGCCAATACTAATTATTTAGTTAAATAATTAGCATCCTATGACGTCACTATGACGTCATAGGATGCCATGTACAGCGCTATTGGATCCTATGAGAAATAGCGCTATATAAGAATATATTATTATTATTATGTTAATTTCATGGCGGCCATCTTGGATTTTTTGGAAAATTCAAAAATTGCTCAAAATTAACTAGAAAATGATTAAAAACATTGAAAATATTTCTAATCTGCTTAAATTAAGCATTTGAATGGAAAGCTTGAAATAAAAATGAATTTTAAGCAATTTTATGAAAAAATTGTCAAAACGGCTTTTGAAAAAGTGGTTGCCATGGTTAAGGCTTAATTGGTACGGATCTAATCAACACACCATTGTCTTCCCCGACAAATTTTATGAAAAAAAGCCAAATTTCGTTGCAGCAACAGTATTCGTTGCGAAGATACGAATCTTTGAAATTATTGCGGGCACTTTGTGAACCCCCTCCGATCCCCGTGTAAGATAGGGTTAAGTTGGTCAGTGAAGACATTAAGACATTTCTATCACTACAAGTTTACAGCAGAGTAAATAGAAAGTGTGGCACGGGATCTAGGAGAGGCGTGAATATAGCTCTAGCCCGGCGCAACAATTTCTCAAAATTCTCAATTAATCGCAAATGTTCAGTATGCTTTCAGCAGAATTAAGCAATGTTAATGGTTTGCGTTTAATATACACCTAATTCAGAAAAGGTTGTCCTGCAGCAGTAGTGAATACCATGACCGCAATGAACGGTGGGATGTCATGCATTTAGAATAGAAGCAGTTTGCTGAAAAATAAAGACGTAAAGTAGACGTAAATGACAACTAACTACCTGATTCGCCTAGAAAATAGATTTCATAACGTAGTAGCTTGATTATATTGGAACTTTTTGAAGGCCCACGATTCCTTTCGGTTGTTATATTCACTATTGCGCCCGGCCAACCTTTTTTGAAATAGGTGTACACGAATTGTGGCACATGTGTAGAAGAGTGGAGAGGATGACATTGCTTTTGTTTATCGTAACATTCACCTATTGAACATATCTTATTTACAAAACTCAAAATCTTTCAGTTGGAAACATCCTCATGCAAAGCACTTTTTTTGAAGAATCAGGATTGTGATACACAAACCTGACCTGTATTGGTCAGTACATATTGCATGTCAAAACTATTGTAATTGAGGTAAACTATTGGAAATTTGTTTTATTAACACAGAAACGAAATCTCTAACAAAGAGAAGACTAGCCAAGGCGAGATTCTGGAAATGTATTTACAATAAATAGCAAGTGCGTGCTACATATAAATGCAAATTAGTAATCGGATACAACCTACTGAGTTTGCGAGTTTCTACAATACAAAAATACTTTGTCACATTTCTTAGTGGTTTCGAACAATCTAGAATAGTAAATCGCCCATTCAATTATGAAAACATTAGAAAAATAACCCTATTAACATCCGTTGAAATTTGTAATATTCCTCAGCAAAATAAAAACATCTTTCTAAGATAATCAAGTTTAGTCTCACCCCTAACGGGTAGCATAAATTATCAGTAATAACACGAGAACGGCCGCTGGGGATTGCAATAAATTGCAGATGGAATTTTGTTATAAACAAAACTGCTTTGATTGAACATCAAGTGTATGAAGTTGCTCTTGGCTGATGTTATTCTGTAACTGGTATATAGACATCAGAATGAAAATATCGACAGTGGTTTTAGGTAAAAGGTTTACCAAAAGAGCAATCTGTAAATATGCTGGAGACGCACAGTTTGCATTGTGGTGTTTATTGAATAACCGGACACTCCCGAACTATACATTTCTTAATTAACCCTTCAATTCAAATAGATAAGTTACGTCAAGCTTTGTTTGCGCGAGACAGTCTTTCGCGGTTTATAAAATGAACAAAAACGAAGAGGAAAAAGAGGAAATCGATCCCTCGCTTTTGTTTGGCAACCGCTTAAGTTAACGCCAGTTGAAAGAAGTTTCAGTGTACCACAACCCGCGAATGATTTTAGATACGAATGTATCTATGTAAAACTGACCCAGTATCACCTGCGAAAGGAGCGTATTTTCCGTACACTTCTAATTTATGTTGACATTCACGGGGAACGTTTGCCAAAGGATGCATTCGCATTTAAAACTAGATGAAAGCTGGCCATTTTTTATCACCTTTGTGATGGTTTGTGTCGGATTTCTGCCCAAAACTGTGGTTTTAGGTAGAGGGGATTTAAAGCAGCTTAACACTACGGCTACAGGTAAGTGTTGCAGTTTGCATATAATTTATTTGTTGTCGTGTATATGTTGCCGCAGTTTATAGTTTAGACTAGGCAATAAAATTTCCCCTGTAATCAGATTATCCACTTTTCTAATTTCGAAAATGGGCAACTCTTAATGTAACTATTTTCAATTTTAGTTGCTTTTTCAAGATTTAAATCTAAATTGAACAAATCATATAATTTTGAACAAAACGTCGAAATAACTCTACAACCATAAGACCACGTTATTTTGGCAAGCTTTCTACAATCGGTGTTGTTTTGAAAATCAATTTTGTTTTGAACTTGAAATGCAGCGTTTTCATTCAGTTATTTACAATTTCACCCGTTGCTGTATTTTTGCACTTGATGGGAAATAGCGGATATTACCACATGATTTCAGTCGATGTACATCAGCAACAAAACACAGGCTGAGTGATTTCATAGCAGGAATTTTGCATTCTTTTAACTTTTAAAAATTGAAAATTGGAGAACACGGACGAAGGGTCTAGTGAGTTCTCTCGCTTTCAGTGAGATGCTAATCTTTCATATTAATCAAATGCAAATATGCGTTCTTTCACCAAGACTGAATAACTTAAATTGAAATGCTCAGTACTTGCATTTAAATTTGAATGTTAGAAAATAGCTCGATTTAAACTGTCCAAAACATGTGAGTTTATGATCATCCGTGATTGTAGGCAGGTTTCATACTACTTCGTTTTTATTGGTTGAGGAAGGTTACAGCATTTTAACCGAAACGTTTTTGTGATGTTAAAGCTTTTTTAGTCAGTGTCAACCGTTTTAAACCATTTTTAAGACAAGAACAGCTGTGTTCGATGTTATCGTTTAACAAAAGAAGAAGGCAAAAAGCTGAAGACCAATCAAGGATAAATATTGCCATCAATCTACCTTTATAAGAAATCTTATTGATTTTAAAAACCTACAATAAATGACTAAGATTTTGAATACTTATAAATAAGCAAGTACATTTAACACATAATCCAAAGATAGTCAACTCAAAATGGAAGCCTTGAAAATCTTATTTGGGATAATTTCAAAACACACTGCCTGAGCAAAAAGTAAAATGAATCTACTATATTCTGTTTAACTTAAGCTTGATACCAAAATTTCTGTCGAACATTGTTTACGGCAGTATTCGCAGATCGAGATTACCGATATTACCGGCCGCGCTGATTTTTTTTAGAGTTTTCCTATTCTCTAAACTATCTGATTTGCGCATTCTTCAAGAGAAGGAATCTAAGACGCGGTATTGATAAACTTTCAAGATAAAGTTTATCATTTTAGGCAATTAGTTTTTCAAAAACCGGCTAAACGTATCATTAAAGAGAAGAAAGGGTGTTGAAATGCATTTAAACAGAGGCTTTTGATGTCTAAATTTCTCCAGTTAAATGGAATATTTTTCCTTATAATTCCAATTTTCATTATCTTTGTCTCCTGCATTTTTTCCAGTATCATTAATCCAAAATACAATTTATTATTCTTCATGTTGTCCCGTGATAGGAAATTGGAGAATGCATGCGAAACATATTCAACAAAATTAAAGGTTGAACCTAAGTTGCAGTTTTATTCACACTAATCGCATAGCCAACATCAATTAGTTCATTAAGGGAAATAACATTTTTATGTACACGGTTTTTTTAGGTATTAAACTAATAATGTTGAATGAGGTTGCTGTTTAAAACTTTGGCAAATTTAGCTTGAAACTGCTCCTAATCGTTCTTAGTTTTATATGTTAGAAAGTTGCTCAAGTTGAAAAATTGGGATTTTTATTGGTTTAAGCTAGAAGTTTGTTTGAACTTGTTTCTAGTATTTAGAAAAGTCTCAGCATCAATGTCCTCATATAGTTTGTTTTTGAAAGAAAAATGTGTAGCCGTTTTTACTGTAGGTTTTGATATACTGATGTAAATTGAAAAGTATAGTTTCGTTTTGACATGTATTAGTAAAATTGCACTGGTGATTATCGAAAATGGCGCGCGCTGATTGGTTGAGAACTTCGTTCTCTCTTGCTATAATCACCGCTAGGTATAGCAATGACGCGCGCGCAAAGCATGTTTAGGCGCGTGTTTTTTTAAAATGAAAACTAAAATATTTTTAAAAAGTTTGCTATTTTTGTTTAATTTTTTCGAATAATCACCAGTGCAATTATACTAAAACAATTAGTCACCTCAGGCTCTGTGAATATCGCAATAGTCACCTCGAATTCGCCGATATTCACGTTGCCTTCGGTGACTAATTGTTAAATAGAAATGAGACTATAAAATATTTAGTTTGCATAATTTATTTTAGGAATGGACTAACAGAAAACTAAATTCGGTCGCCTATACATTTTTTTATGCCAGAAGGCTGGACAATTTCTATTTTGCCAGGATCTCATTTTCGAATGTTTCTAAAAGTATCTTTACTCTTTCCATTTCGAAATAGATTTAATTGTATTTTTATACATTTAAAGGCTGTTCGCAACATTGAAAGGCTGTTCGCAACAGGACAAAAACACATTACTCTATATGTAGGTTTTGTGATGAATACCGGAATAGAATCAAAAGCTTTGTAATATATATATTAGAATCGCCTGTGTATTAAGATGAAATGTGAAACTGCTATGCATTCTCACTAACTGTTCTCAGCTCTATTTTGAAAATGTATAGAAAACTGAGAACGTTTCTTCTATAGCGTGATCTTATCTCACTCAGGTTTTTTAACAGTGTCTGAACCGACGGCAATTGCCAATAGTTTGTTGGTTGCTCCATATAATCCAACGAAAACATTTGCTTGTGACGCATTTGTTTTGAAATAGAACTCTTTGCACATCTACCTGCGGAATAACTGCCTATTTTGACGTAAGAAGAAGAAAGCATGGCAGATGACAAATTGTTCTTAATTAATTTTTTTATTACACAGCAAAACAAAGGAAAAATAAAACGCAAACCTGGAATGTGTTCAAAATGAACAGATAACTACATTTGTTTTATCAGGTGAACATTTGAGAAACAATACAAATGTTTTAAAGCAAGTTCTATTGATGTCATTCTTTGTTAATTACCTAAAAGTTCAATTAAAATTTTTATCAATATATTGGCTAATTAAATGGCCTAACAGCAATTTCATAGAAACTTTTTTACAAAGATATCCAAAATAAATTTTGAATTGCGCCACTCAGATACTTTTTTCAGATAAAAAGGAATCCTTTACAACTTGCACAAGCTTTATCGGCTGGGTGAGGCCAAGAAAATTAATGATGTATTTTCCGCTTTGAGATCTATGCAGCAGTATTTACCATATCTGTTTATTGCTAGCACGTATGCGCAACTACATTAAGAAAAGTCCTCCTTAGGCAAAGGTGGTTTCCATCCGGCGGTTTATTGCTTTTGCACAAAGCTTAAAATGCACAAAAATGCAATATATAATGCAACATAAAATAAAAAACGAAAAATCTAATAATAGCTGTGATAAATACCTAGAACTGATTTTGTTAGGAATCTCCGAAGAGTGGGCTCTCCGAGACAACTGGTACGCAGTTACCCCCAAACCACCTTATTTTAGAAAAGTATATTGGCGCGGTACTAGAGCGTTAGATTAGTAGGCGCCAGAAATCGCTTCTTAAACGTCAATACTATGCCTACACATTTGTATGGAAGCGGCGTTTGGACAATAACAGTATCAAAGTGTGAGAAGAACAAAAGGATATCAACGTTCGCTGCATTGTCTTGCTCTTGCTTCAATAGATAGAAACCCTAAAACTACTTCTTTTTGAATGTGCTTTTCTCTATTGGCTTCCTAAATCGAGAATATCTTTTCTAATTTCCAAGTTATTTTTTCACTAGTCCTTAATTCATATCCGTTTAGATGCTCTCCAATTTTGCGACTGCATGAATGTTTTTTTTTACCAACGCCACCTTGTATGGAAATTCAAAGACTAAATCACGCTTGCTGCTGCTGAAAATAAATGAAGATGTCTCTCAAACTGTGAGCGTAGGCAGCAGTTGTAGGTTTCCTGGTGTAATATTTCCTATCAGAGAAAAACATTCAGTTTGCTCTGCACCCCACTGCTTGAAACATGCGTGACAAAGGCCAGCAGAACAACTAAGTGAATAGTTCCTCTTAAGAAATATGCTTGAAATCTTTGGTTATGCTACTTTCC
Source organism: Umimayanthus chanpuru (assembly GCA_025448255.1). Classification (NCBI taxonomy): domain Eukaryota; kingdom Metazoa; phylum Cnidaria; class Anthozoa; order Zoantharia; family Parazoanthidae; genus Umimayanthus; species Umimayanthus chanpuru. The sequence continues at coordinate 6,519 of JAOEJI010422963.1, forward strand.
GATAATGTCAAACACAAAGCACATGAGTTTTTGTTTTCATTAAAATATCTTAAAAATATATGCCAAAAGGGAACTATCAGTTAAATTTCAAATATACCTGTTTTCAGAATATGTTTGAAACGATTATAAAAATCTTTTTGCGAGTGTGAAAACATAAAAGTGCCTTTTAAACTCTTTTTAAATTTACTTTTATAATTATAGGTATAAGTTTTCTGGCTTATCCCCCGCGAAATGTCGGTGATTTCCTATCAGCAAAATATACCATGTATCCCACTGATTCAAAGGTGCGTGACGAAGGCCAGAAAAACATGCATATAGTTTACTACCTATTAAAAGAAAAAAGTAATAAAACTCACAAATATTATTTAAAACCTTGATCAATTTCAGTAGCATGAAAAGGCAATAAGATTTCAAACGGAGCCCATTTCAGAAACTGGTTAGAAGCTACTATATATGATGATTTTTAATAAGAAATAAGAAAATAAATGATCTTTCAAAAATGCTTTTCAACTCTTTTGAAAGAAAACATAATTGCAATTAAATGTTATTTAGTCTAGTGCGATTGTTCTCGGTTTTTTCCGCTGGTTGAGTGCTATCGTGTGCCTTCTCTTTTGCTGATTGTCGTATGACGTATGCTTTTCTCTCCCTTCAAAAGGATTTTACTTTAATGCTTAAATGAAATTTGGAAAAATAAGTTGAAGTGTTAAGCGTTCTAAAAATGTTCAACAGAGGTATATTTCAAAACTTTCTCTAATGTTTTTCCCAGGATTTGAGATTATTTTTGTCAAACCGAAGCGAGAAAAGCTTTTTCACGCAAGATTGCTCACATTTAGTTTATTGAATAGCTGAAATAAGTTTCACCGTATCTATTCAATTCAATTCAGTTTCTTAATTTCAGTACCTTTACATATAGCATTTATACTTGCATACATACAATCTTCTGTACTTTAGTTTTCTCTTTTCAGAACCTGCTAAAAGAAGATTCATTTTCTACACCTAAACAGTATTTCTGATTAACCATGAAATATTTTCTTTTAGAACCTAAATTACAAGTGATCTGTAAGAGACACTAAAGTTAGATATGCCATGTCAGATTGTCAGTGTCAAGGATTTGTATAAATTCTACTAAAAACAAATGGTTAGATTCACATGAAAACGATCTGCGTGCGGTAAAAAGGTCGTGAAATGAATATGTAGGATTATTCACAAAATTGTTCCACATCCGCATGGAAATCTTGTGTGCGATCGCATAAGCTTTGCGTAATCTGCTTATCAAATCATCTGATTGCTTCCAGTGCTGTTAGTAGCTAGCGTTAGATCAACTTTTCGGTAACCCTTGCACATCAACCGAAATTTATGTTTCTATGACAACTTAATGAATTTCAACTTGTGCAATCTCTTTTTGTTAGTGAACTGAATTTCATCAAAAAGAAATTTTATGAACTTCAATTTGTGCAACCTTGCTTTAAGAAGTCAACTGCTTTCATTTAAAAGGAATTTGATGATTCCTTTTCAATGTGTTAAAGGTATTACTACAACAAAGAGAACACTAGGGGAAATTACACCATCAGCTTCTAGCGCCAATCTTTTAAAAAACATCCTCAAACAAAATAAAATATTATAAGAAACTTCCTCAAATCAGACCTGCTTGTGCAAACAAGTTTAGGATATCACCGAACTCATTCTGTGATTCTAGATTTGAATTATGACAACAGGGCGTTTTGGATGCCATCAATAGGGTAATGGCATGGTAACGACCTGTTCAGTTTAAGTGTAACAATTTAATGAAAGATTGTTTCAGCTAATAAAATACAGGTTACAAAAATTGGCAGTGAATCCCCTACTTTTGAAGCTGCTCTTGATTACAAAATTGTTTTAGAGAAGTGTGTGGGTTCCCATTAAGTTTCCCAATAGAACTTTGAGAGACTTGATGCAAAGATGTTTACCAGTAATAAAATATGCACACAAAAAGCATTACAGGCGAAGATCTTTTGGGGATTTTTTGTGCCTGTTTTGAGTCAGTTTATGCTTTGCTTTGATTAATTTGCAAGTTTGCTAAAATTAATTTTACTAAATCTTTACAATCTTTTCAAGCGTTTGTCAAAATGAAAAAGAAGACGCTTTACTGTACAGACCATAACGAATTTCTATTTTTGGGCAAAACAATCAGAATAGGCAAGAAAAAAAGGACAGCAACATAGTGAAATTTTATAGGACTGTGAAGTGATTTCTTTTAATTCCAGCGGAGCTTTACGCGTTCTATGATCTGACTGACAATTTTATGTGCTTTACAGTGTGAGAAAACAACAAAGAATTTCTATTACTGATATTAATAAATCTTCCAATGTTTTGACTATTCCGTCTTACTGATATCCTGAAGAAAATTTGTCGGCTAAACTGAAAGTAAATCGGTGGCGGCGGAAACACAACTTGGAAGAAAGCTGAGCAAATAAATGAACTAACTGTTCGAAATAATATATATTTGCCTAATAGCCGGTTGCAATTGACAGCAGATTTGTTCGTTAAAATATTTTTCTATTTTCAAAAACCAATAAAATATTTGATATTTAGTTTCATCACTTCGTTTCGTTCTTTTAAAGTGTTACTTTGGTTCTTTTTCAACTTCTTATTCATTCACAGCAATTTTGTTTGGTTAGTTGATTTCGTAGTCCATAACGTTACTGATAACACACAGTCAGCCTAAAAGACCATTTGCAAGTATATACCTAGGTGGATCCAGCATTTTAGCGAGAGAGGGGGAGGGGAGAGGGGGAGTTAGGATCACTTTAAGGAGTTTGATTGTTACAGTTTTAAACAAAGAAGCTAATCTTTTTGTTAAAATCTACCTGATTTGTATATTTAACGGGAATTGGATGATTCGATCAAAACCTTTAAATTCCCTGGATCCGCCCAACCTATATATAGGTAATAAAAGCATATATGATAACTGTGCTTAATACCAAAATAACATAGAGTCTCTTTGGTGGCATGGTAGTTTTTGAAACTCAACAAATACTAAATTGTTTTCACTATACTTTGTGGCGAGTCCCCGAAAGAAGGGGCTTATGTATAAATGGCTGACGGTGCCGATGCTTGTCTAAAGTTAAATAAATGAAACAAAGACACCCGGAAGAACTCAAAAAACAAATCCTTGGATTGGTACCAGGTTAAGACCAACAAAACTCATCCCACGTATGAACCGAGGGTTAAACCCGAGTTGTAGCATGCATGCATAATGATCGCTACCCAGAATTTCCTTAAGCTTACAGTATTCTGTCCCATATTCCCCGCACAAGTTTTTGTAGCCCAGTGGTAGGACATCTCACCGCAATCGTAGGCTTGGCTCATGGGTTCCGATTTCATTCGACTCTCATATGAGTAACAATCTCTTTTCCACCTTTAAAGAAGTCTGTTCTCTTCAACTTTCTCTATTTAATCACATCAATAACGGGACCATATTTCTACGACTATCGGACAGTTGCAGAACGTATGCACAGCGGAAACACACCTACTTAATTGGGCCTCTGCAAGGTAACTCAGTAGGTAGAGTATCTGACCTTGCAATAGGCTGGTCATTGGTAAAATTCCTACGAATAATTCAGATTTTTTCTGAGAACTCCAACATAAGTAGCAGATTGGTTTTTCAGTCTTCTTTTAACTTGAAGACTGATGACGTAATACACCATGGTGTCATATTTGCGATTAGGTTGTCCTGTTTTCACGTTTGAAAATGGGACATCAGGCTGGAGCAGAACGGGGGACGCATTTGCAAACCAGCCTGTCTTCAGCGAAAAAAATGGTGTACATCGGCATGTTGGTCACTACTACATCGACAGCAGAAAGAATCGAGCCACGCCTTGCAAGAATTTCGACGCCATGAATCGAACAACTTACACTGGAACCTTAACGTCACCGACGTTTATAATGCGTGGAGATAAACTTACTTTCAAGATTGGAGGTAAGCGGAAAACATTGCGTTATATGTTTTATTGTGTTATGTTGTGTTACGTTATGTTGTGCTGAGTTATAATATGTTGTGTTTAGTTGGGTTGCTGTGGTGTGTTAAGTTGTGTTGTGTTGTGTGTTATATTATGTTATATTATGTTATGCTGTGTTGGGTTAACTTGCGTTGTGTTGCGTCGCTTCATGTCGTGTCGTATCGTTTTATGCTGTGTGTGCATGTATGGAGCTGCAGTATTTGTCCTAGTAAATATCTAGCTCTAATCCTTACAAAAAATTATAGTTACATCTCTGTGTTTTCGTACTCAAATCCTGCTGCTACAAAAGTATTGTATTGTATTCGGTTCTATTCTACACTATTAAGCAATGTTTTTTATGTTGTTTCTCACAGGGAGACCTAACGTTGGTATAAGGGTTGAACTAATAGTCAATGGAACGAGAGAAAAGGTAAAGCATGGAACAAGCGAAGAGTTACAATACAGAGAATGGAAAGGCTTAAAGCAGTTCGAGAACCAAACGGCCAGAATTGTACTTGTAGATAATCGAACGGATGGCTACTTGGTTTTTGATGATCTCAGATATCAAGACTCAAGTAAGGGAAGCAATGAAGGTAAATGTTGTTTTGATGAATAGTTTGTTAACCTCTTGCTAGATGTAAAGCAACGCAACTGTTGCAGCTGTCCAAGACAAATGCAATTAAACACGTTTCTCGAGTAACAGATGAAAGGAAAGTTCACTGAATGAAAATATTCTCACCTAACAGTTCCTGTGTTAAAAAAAAGGATCAATAAAAGAAACGAACTAATGCACCAAACAAACAAAGAAGGAGAGAAACAAATATACCTTGTCTTGTAAACAAAATTATGTTTCTCACACATTTTGCAATTGGGTTTCATTTATGAATACTATCCATCGATAACTAGTAGTCCACATAACAGTGAAAGACTTTTGATTTTTTCTCTCTTTAAATATATATGACTTTCCATATATGAAAAGTGATAACGTCATTATACAAACCTAACGTTTTATTGCATAGCAAATCTGTTCATAGAAATAAATTTTTTTCTGGCAAAAAAAAATGCGATTTAATAGAACTAATACTATTTCTTTTCACTTTATTTGTCTTCACTTTACTTCATTTCTCATCATTTCAGTTGTTTACCATTATTCAATTTACTTTACTTTACTGGCCTGACAAAGGCACTAACCTGAATGAAAGTTTATAAATATATAGAAATAAAATAGTAGAGAGTTAGTATAACATAAATAATGGGCACGTCACACAACAATGTTAATAAATTTTAGTATTGTACGGAAGTTTTGCGTTCAATCATATGTTTCTTTAAAACATATAAGTTTCGGTATAAGGATAACAATACAGTATTGAAGCTTTTGTTGTGTCGTATTCTTTAGTATTGCTAACTATCCTAACCTTTGTATATGGTTACAACCTTTTGTTTTCAGATTTTTGTCACAACAAATGGGAGCAACACTATGGTTTTCTTTGCTCTTGCCCACTACTCGGAGGCCAGTCTCATGCTTGCGCGGCTGGTGACGCTTGTGGCATGGCCCACGCAGTGTGTAATCCGTTTTGTCACGAAAGTGACACCATTTGTACTTGCCAGCAATGTATCTGCAACAACGGCTTCAAGTTTGAATCTGGACATCAGATATGCGTCGATATTGACGAGTGCTTAGAAAACCGACATGACTGCGATATCAACCAGCACAACTGTCTCAATACCGAGGGGGGTTACAAGTGCGTCTGCAGGCGCACAGGAATTGAAGGGTACTATCTGGACACAAAGACAAGAAGATGCCATCGCTGTGAGCAAGGCTTCAAATCTGACGGTTTGACCTGCTCAGACATAAACGAATGCCAGATCAACAAAGGAAAATGCCAACATAACTGCATCAATACTGACGGTTCGTATTTTTGCACTTGCGTCGAGGGTTACGAATTAGCTAGCGATCGCTTCAAGTGCAAGGACATCGACGAATGTGCCACTAGCAGCCACAGCTGTACAGGAAGCTGTAAGAACATTCCCGGAAGCTACCTTTGCACCTGTAGAGACGGATACAAATTATCATCAGACCAAATATCTTGCGTTGATGATAATGAGTGCGAGGTGAACAACGGAGGTTGTGCACATACCTGTGAAAATACACTAGGATCACGTATGTGCACTTGCAATTCAGGATACCAGTTGGATAAGGATGGCAGAAGCTGTATGGATCAAGATGAATGCTCAATGAATTTTGCGAATTGCAAACAAAGATGCCTAAATACTAACGGCAGTTACATATGTGCATGTCACCACGGTTATGTTCTTCAATCGGACAATTACACTTGCGTAGATGTAGATGAATGTATTGTTGATAAAGGCGGGTGCGGAGATCACGGGTGTGTAAACACGATAGGGGGAATGTATTGTTCATGTAACCATGGCTACAAATTGCTGTCCAACAATATCACCTGTGTTGACATTGATGAATGTACTGAGTACAGTGGAACATGTGGCCAACATCAATGTCTCAACATAGCTGGAGGATATCGTTGTTGGTGCAATGCTGGGTATAGACCTACACCAGACAACAGGACATGTGCCGACATCGATGAATGCTCAGAAGGTAGCTCAAACTGTGGACCACACAAGTGTGTAAACACTCTAGGAAGCTATACTTGCTGGTGTGATCCAGGATATAAAGTCGCTGCTGACAACATCACATGTGAGGATATCGAAGAATGTTTAGTGGAGAATGGAAGTTGCGGCAGGCACACCTGCATTAACAGTAAAGGAAGTTACCATTACAAATGCAACAAAGGTTATTACAGAAGCAAAGACAACACAACGTGCATCGACCTAGATGAATGCTCAAGCAACAAACACAACTGTGGAATTCACATTTGTGTCAATACCAATGGAAGTCACCACTGTCTCTGTAGAGCAGGATATAAACCTGCTGTAAATAATTTGTGTGAAGATATAAACGAATGCAACATGACTAACAATTGTTCCCACGCATGCGTAAACTACCCAGGAGGTTTCCAATGTCAGTGCCCTGCTGGTTTCCACCTTGGGAACGATAACGTCACGTGTCTTGATGTGAATGAATGTACAGCTAACAAGACTATCTGTGATCAGAACTGTATCAACAACGAAGGCAGTTATCAATGCTTGTGTTTTCCTGGATATGCACTGCAAGACGACAGTAGAAGTTGTCAAGATATGGACGAGTGCTTCCAGGTAACGACCAATGATGCAGAAAAGTATAGTGTAAATGGTTGTTTCTTCTATAAATTTTCTTGACATACTTTCTTATTATTCGGTTAACTGTCATTTCAATCTTTCATCTGTATTATGGGATGTAACACACTGAAATTTTATTCTTTTGTGTTTTTCTATTTACTATACTCCTGAATTTATAAACTCACTTGTTAACGTATTTATGAATTTATTGATATATCTTCTTTTTTATTTTCTTCCCTTTTCTTTACTTTTTCTAAAGTACTTTGTTAGTACTATCATTCCTGTCAGTTAGCCATAATTTATTTTGTAAATGCTGTAAAAATGGTTCTAATTGACGGTATTGTGTATACTTTGTGGTCATATTGAATCTCGGAGATTTCGATTTCTTGTAGAAAACTGGTTTGTAGTTACTTGCTGGCTGCAAATTCGATTCGAAAAACAATAAAATAATTGAAACCACAAACTTTGTAAGTGATATTAAACTACTAGCGTTCTAAGAATGCCAGGATACTTAACTTATTTTATTTGAATCTGGAAGCCATGTTTTTCGTAATTTCGCTTAAATTATGAAAAATCTCTATTTCTAAATGGATTTAATTCTATAATTCAAATATTCCTCTTTATTTATTTGGTGTCCCCAGAAAAACCACGAATGTGAACACAAGTGTCTCAACACTCAGGGTTATTACCAGTGTACCTGTCACGATGGTTTTAGACTTAAAGATGATAAAAAATCCTGCAAAGGTTAGTTTTGATACTGTTTGATGTAAACACAAAACTCAGTTTTTATCAAAGTCAGGTAGGCAATCTATTCTGCGTCGTTCTTTGCTATTTATTGTTTTTATGTGTAGTTGTAAGTGTATATAGGTTTTTACAGCTTCATTGAAAACACATGTTACAGCAAAAAACATCAAGTTATTGCAATAATTATTGCAATGTCCTTCTTTTATAACACCATTAAACAAAAAAAACTAATAGCATGGATTAAGATTTAAAGTTTCTTTCGATAAAAGGCGTTTGGGGAAATACATTTTATAAACAAGTGTACAAAAACTGATGATAAGTTATCAGCTATGGCATTCAGTCACTGTCGATAAAGAGTTGTCCTTTTTATGGTGATTTATGTTGCAAGTTTTTTTGGAGTTTTTAGTTGTCTACTAGCGCCTTTTTGTTGTAAAAATAGCATTTACTAGAAAAACATTCATTTTGAATAAAGTTGATCAAGTGGTTGATGTCCGTCTTGGCATCTGTTCAAAATTTCCTTGATCGACGTTGAATGAAATTTTAATAATACTTATGATGATCAATATTTCATTTGTATTGATTCTGCTTGATGTTGCAAAACTTTAGTGGCATTTCAGTGGGAAAAGGAGAAATAATTTTTCTGCATAAAACAACTGTTTCTGCTTTTTAATTAATTTAAAAAAAGTACTAGAAACTCAATAATTTTATGTATACTACTAGTAATACAGGAACAAGTTTTTATATCTTAGTATTTAATATTGTTTGTTTTAAGTATGTTGATTTATTAATTTCAAAGTAACGTTAGAGATAATTGGAACAAAAAACAAAAAATAACAATATAGTCGAAACTTACAACTCTTTATATATTTGAACTGTAGCATATATAGAAATAAAGTATCAGTAATCGTAATTTTAATCTTATTTAATCTTATTTAGATATTTCATTCTGTCTTACACATTAATTCGTGTTAAATTAAAGTTTATAAAGTTGATTAACTATTTTCAAAGTAACGTTCGAGATAATTGCAATAAAAGACAAAAAATAACAATATAGTCGAAATCAAACACTTGTATAAAACATTTCTTTGTATATTTGAACTGTAGCATATATAAAATAACATATTAGTAGTCGTAATTTTAATCTGATTATATCTTATTTAGATATTTCATTGTGTCTTACCCTGTTAAAGTAAAGTCTGTTTTATCTTATCTTATCTTGTCTTATCTTATCTTACAGTATCTCATCTTTAACAAAACACATCTCCTTACTCTTTAAAAGAATGATTTCATTTGTTCAATATTTTTTAAATAACTGTTAAAGTTATTTCACAATGACCCAACAAAACAACACTTGCAACTCAGCGTAACTTCATTACCATACAGAACTGCACGTGGAGTCCATCAGAAAAACAAAGAAAGAAATTAAGGTAAACTTGATAAATACCGTAAAAAAACAAGTTAGGAAATTTTAAAACATTGAGGAATATTTAGCGCAATATGTCCATAAACATCTAAGACGTGCCTTTGCTTTTTGTACTATACAGTTAACATTTGATAAAATATTGCTCTTTCAGTACTATGTCTAAACACTAAATAATATTTCTATTAACTAGCAAAGTAAAATGAATCCGGTTCCACACAAGCAAGTTTTCCTCATTTTAAAACAATTTATACTTGCACGTGTTGGTGAACAACAAATTTAATTTGACAACTTTTACTTGGCAAACTATATTTGTTCGTGTGAACAATAAAATCTAATTCTTTGATAAGTTTTCTTTGTAACGACAGTAAAGCTGTACACCGGATTATCATTTGGTACAATTACTTACAACACAACAACAATAACACAACAAATCGTTTATTTCCACAAACTTTGCAAAACATAAATAAATTGAATATTACATGAATAGGACAGAATTATAGTGGTTGGACACCTGAAATAACTATAGAGAAGCTAATCTAGTCAAGTGCCCATTCCATTTTAAGTAAATAATTATATATCTATGTGTCAGGAAAGTGGATCAAATTTTTAGAAAAAGGAAAGAAAAAATATACCTAAACGTGAAATACATAGCCGGGTGCATATTTAAAAGCCTTTAAAAACTACACAACAGTAATTTTGTTTACACATCACTCAAATGTTGACCTTTAAACCGTGTTATGACAACTTGCGCGACCATTTTGTAAAAAAGCAAACTCTTTGCTCCATGTTAATTTTTGCTCCAGAAAAGCACACGCGCAGTTTGAGTTCCTGTACCAAGTGCGACCTATGTCTTACATGTAACTTCCTTAAACACGGAGCGAGCCTACATCTGAAGTTTGAGGGTCTCAACCTGTCATTCGTCATTATTTTCAAAGCATTTCA
>JAOEJI010424074.1:4254-23403 GCA_025448255.1 Umimayanthus chanpuru
GAAGAAGAAGAAGAAGAAGACTTTGTGTCTACGACAGCTATAAGGAATTCGATCCAATTGAGCAGAAAGTCCTTTTTTTGAACTTATGAGGTAATTTTCTTTTGTGCTCTACTTTGCCAACATAATGCCCGATAGAAGGATGCAATGTGTATATGAGGTTGTATATGGGGGTGCACAGGGCAGTATATATTTTATAAAAGTATAATGGCCGGTAATGACAGGTCCGAAAATTGCAAACCAAGCTAATCTAACTTGCAAAAAAAAAAAAAAAATTACACGTAAGACAAAGATTTTAATTTACTAGATTGCTAATGTTACTTGACTTCGTCCTCTGTGAAAGGTCAATCACGTGAATAGTTTGGTACACACTGACACTTCATTCTTTTACTATAAAAACTGAATTTCAAGATGCCATTTTGGAAATTCGGCCAGTATTTGTCTCTTACCCCTTCGTACTTATGCGCAGAAGCTATTCCGACCTGTTGCCGGCAATAACGCATTTTAAAAGTCAGTTGATTTTGAGTTGTTTCTTGCACCGCGCGTGTGTTTGGTGTTCGAGGTGCCACGTTTGCCTATCGATGATTTGAGCATGTGCTTCTAGTTGTTTCTGTTCTGTATTGCAAGAGCTTTTAATACCTATGAATCAGAGTAGTGTCACGTAGCACTGTCCATTTTCATAACAGGCTACAAAAAAGCTTATACTTAATTTTACATACTGCCACAGGTGTTGCCGACATAATCGTCTGATTTGCTAGAAACTAATTTATACATGCGTCACTGTTAAAAGAATGTGTAATGCAACTTGCTCACACGTTGCAGAATAGATGCCGTTTGGGAAAAGGTATACGGTGTATGAATATTTTTTCCCTCTATTTAGAACATTGCTGGAAGCATGGGGTGTCGCCATGGAATACTGGGTTGGTTGCGAGCTAGTAACACCGCAGCAAAATGATAATTGCAACTGTGGCGTATTTGTTCTGAAGGTATATACAAAATTCGTCAAAGGAATAAACTTGTAACAAACGCAGGAATTTGCTGGGATGTTGGCAGTGGGAAATTGGAGTTCATACTTGCATATACGCCATTACACCAGGCATTAGGAGCCCTAATGGGAAATAGCTACAAATTGAATTTCACATCGTTAACTCGAAGAACTGCAGATTCAGCGCTAAAACTTGGGAACTAAGTTTTAAACCTCTTGCAGATAACTCATTATGTTAAGAAGTTTTTAAAATTCTATTGTATCAAGGATTCTTAAAAACTCAATTAAAGAGTTTTTCCTATAATACCCTAATTACAATGTTACTTGTATATTTTAGAATTACTCTGATAAATACAATTCAGTACAATATTTCATATTATGAGGGCCGGTATCAGATTATTGGCCGAAGAAGCAACATAATTATCATCCTTTTGCTAACTGCATGCCCGTATAGACCAATTGTCTATCATTTTGCGTTCGTGTATGGATCGCTTTGTAAATATTCTCAGTTTATCTATTTTTTTTTATATAAATAGTTGGCCGAATGTGTTTCCAGAGGAATTACACCTGCCTTTGCACAGGTATTTTCAAAGTATTCTTTTGACTTCATTGGTATCATGCACATGGATCTAACATTTTCTTTGTTAATTCTGCGAGATAGTCCGAATGGTAACTGGAATGGTATAGCTGTAATCTAAAAATCCTTTTTTAACTTTAAATAAACTTTTACCAATAAGACATTTAGACTAAATTTTTTTAAAAAACGATAACTGATTGCCTTATCTTTTTAAATCTGTCCACAGAGAGATGCAACAGGGTTTCGATATGGGTTTGCCCTAAGGCTCATCAAGGAGGGTTACAAATTCAAGAAGAAAAAATAGACCACATTTTTTTCATGTGATCACAGAATGTAAATTCTCCTAAATCAAGCTATACGTTTTGTTTTCGTTATTTAAAAATTGAAATAATGCTCTCGAAAATGGAAAGCCGCAAAACATTGCTGCACGTGGGTCAGTTGTTTTTTTCTCTCGCTATTTATGCATGCTATTTTCTATATTTTAAGTAAAAAATTGGAGCAGTTATCACTGTGATACAATTATATTTTGGGTATAAGATATGCTAATCAATTGTGGTCAGGCGTTCTGGTGTTTGGCGAAATACTTTGCCTGATATATTTGGTACAACACCGACTACCAAAATTTACCGTATTCTTGAATGTGCACGCGTGACACAATTGAAACGTTTTAATATAAGTACACTTGAAATGAATATAATTTTGAAACACAGAGATTAGAATTACTTGAAAAATACACTGACACACAAATATATCTGCTATAACTTTCCAATAAGCTTTTAAAAAACACCTGTTCTTATAACACCTTTCCTCGAAATGAACGAATAATTGCCTCAAAGAGTACAAAATAAATTAATGTTTGAACTGCAAGCAATGGAAGACTTTCAGATACAAGTAAGTACTCTTAGACCTACTGTGCTGAGTACATTGCTTCAGTTGTGACAAACTCCTAGCTAAGCCCTGAACGGAAAAGCTGGCAAATTGTTACAACTTATTTTGTGCTGCGTACACCAATTTCAAAATAATTGACAGCATTATGGATATTTGTGTCACGGCTAAGCTGTTAATGTGTGCGTATATCTGGCTAACACGTGTTCCATTATGGTAGTAAATTTACCTCGATCTTATCTTTTACTGGATCGTTAAGGGTAAATTTACCGCTTGGCGCTTTCGGCTGGGGGTTCCTGTGATTCACATATAGAAAATACGAGCTAATTTTAGCTCCATATATAAAAGCAAAGTCACTTGAAAACATAAAACCTTTTTCAACATCTACGAGGCAACGAATTTCAGATTTTAACACAGAATATTTCTAGCATAATTTTCTTCATTAAAGCGAATTTGTGCGGGATTGATACACGTTACAGAACGCTTTTTGAATATATAAAAATATATATAAAGAGTGACTGGAGCTGTTCGACGTTCTGTTGTCCGAAAAATGGCTGAACAATAATTCTCCGCAAAGTATTTCAAAGGGGGTCGTCCGCATGTGGTGTCACTTCCTGCAGCAAGTGTTTTCTATTTCATGACATCTGGCACTCATCATTCGTCGAAATCATAGTCCGTGACCAAGCTTATTATAACAAAGCACCATAGCGTGCACACATTCATTATTTGTCCTGTGTTTTTTTGCTTTTAATGATTCAAAAGTAAGACATTTGTCATTAAATAAGTAAAAAAGCGAAGATAGTTAACTTGGAAATACACAGTAAACGAAAATAATCCATATTTCGTGAACATGTGTTTTTGGACAAGAGTAAATTTACTGTTAACTAGGCTGTGATTGGCTGGTTACTAGTAATTTTACTGTGGCCTGAGATCATTACAAATGCTGAAACGTGATTGGTTGAGACCTTGGTAAATTTTCTGCTCAGCAGTAAATTGATTTTCACCATATTGAGATTGGCCTCTCCATATTGTTTTGAGCCGGTATTCAAGTCTTCCTTTCAAAAATAATAATGGAAATTCTCTTAGCAGTGCCTAAATCCCATGTGGCCACTGATGAAAAACATATCAGTTTTCTTTAGCCCAAGGCATTAAAACTTGTTTTACTCAAATATTTAATTTAATTTACATCAAGTTTTATGCCACCCTTTGAAATACTAACGGTACCTTGAGAGGCGAGTACTTATTATGCGATTTTATTATGCTGAAAAACAACTATAATGAGAAACTGTCAGTGCTGTGGGATGTAGTACTAAGTATACAATGAAACCAGCTTGAGATTTTCTAACATGGTAACTTATTTTCTGCTACTTTGTTTATTGGTTGAACCAGTTCCCTTAAAGGAACTCAGAATATACCAACCAGAATATGGCAAAGAAAACAAGACCGAACTCAAAGCAACGATTGAAAACTATGATCCTAGGGCACAATATCGTAGAACTGTGTGGCAGGAAGATGTTTGCAAACCCCCATTGTCCATTTATGGTTAACTTAGAATTGTCTCCCTTTCCACTCCGGAGTTCACCAAGTGGTCTGGCTGACCCTGTAACACCAACTCCTTTTCCAGTAACTTCTCACGAACTTCAGTCCCAGGTGCATACACAACATGAATCAACTACTGAACAGCCAACTCCTACATCCTACCCAAGAGTTCAAGACCCAGTAACACCAGAACTCAGAACTGAAGGGCTTTCAACTTCTGAACAGATCTCCAAGGCTCAAGACATATTGTTTAAATCTACGTCAAAAGAAAATCCTCAAGATGCAAAACTCAGTGACCAAATGTACCAGGAGTGTTTCAAATCATTTGCCATGGAACAGTCCCTAACTAATGATGAAGCGAGAGAGATTGAAAAACAAACACGAGGGCAGAGTGAAAACGCACTGTGGTTCTACCATAGAGTGGGTCGCATCACAGCTTCAAAATTTGGTGCTGTGAATGTACGAAGAAGAACAACACCCCCAGATAATCTAATCAAAGAAATTATGCAATATCAAGCCACTGGAATCCTTAAAAACGTCGCAGAGTCAATAATGCATGGGTGTGTAACTGAGGAAAAGGCAAGAAAGACCTATATCAACCACAAGGAAATGGCGGGCTGTCCTGTGGTGGTTGAAAGCTGTGGGCTCTTTGTGGCTTCAAGTTATCCGTGGTGTGGCGCATATTCTGATGGTCTTGTTTGTGACCCAAACTCCAATGAATCACATGGTCTTTTGGAGATTAAGTGCCCTTATTCAGAGGAAGTGTGCACAGTTGAAGAACTCATCTGGACTTGTAAACAGTTTTATTTGAAGAAGGAAGGCGATTCTGTCACTGTAAACAAGAACCATGTATACTATGCACAGATACAAGGACAAATGGGCATTACTGGACGGAAGTGGACTGACTTTGTTGTTTACGTGGATGTGAACTACAAAACTGACATTTCAGTAGTCAGAGTGCCTTTTGATCAGAATTATTGGGAAGAACTGAAATCAAAGCTTTTTTCTTTCTATTGGCAGTTTTTTAACTGCTGAACTTTTTAGCAAGCGCATCTTCTGTGGACTCCCACTTTATCCAGAACTGTTCAAATATCCTTCAAAGAGCAATGGAATTTCAAGGTAGAACTAGACCAAATTTAGTCATAAATCTAATGTTTGCTAACGGGTTTGCGAGTGTTTCACCCGTTAGCAAACAATAGATTTACGACTAAATTTGGTCAGTTCTTGTCTAATTTACGACTAATTATGCCAGTTATCAGCCTATCCCTAGAAAACATATTTACTTTTACTCAATGAGAAGTATGGAGTTTGAAATTGAGAAATTCGGGAGAAATCGTCGAAAAAGCTCGTTTTGCTCACTCATTTACTGTAATTCTTGTCCTGTTACCCATCATGCCCCTACAAGCGTGAAGGGGTCTATAGAAGAAGACCAGCCTCTTTCGTCTCTTGTTTCGTGTTCCATCCCAAAGTCAGTATCACCAATTACTGAACAACCAGATGAACATGATTTTCCATCTACGTCTTTCTCCTCAGAGCCAGGAACGTCACCAAGTTCGGGCTTGGGTGCTAACACCGAATTTATGGCAAGCAGCTGCTTGCATGCGCCACACCGACCGCAGTTAACAAAAGAAGAAGATGCCATGGTGGCCGCGTCAGAATCTTTGTTCTTCAATAAGAAGCAGCAAAACAGTTCAAAAGCCAGCACTAAACGAGCAGCCACAAAAGCAAAAAGAATCTGTTACTCCCAAAACAAAGAAGGGAAAACAAAGCGCTGCAGAAACGTCTGGATCTGATGATGAGCTGATGCAGTTTCTGGAAATGAGCCAGCAGAGGGACCATGATTTTTTTGGAAAATTCGCAAAGAAAGAGGGCAAGAGAGAGAGAGAGAGAGTTGCGGAGCTGACAAATGATGATGGAAATAGTCAAGAAAATTGCCAAAATTTTCAAAGTGATTGACCTTCAAACATGAACTTACTTTTAGCGAACACTTCTTCCGTTTTCATTTTTAAAATAATACTGATTAAAGAAAAACTGAACTTGAATTTCTTATTTTAGAAAATGTATTCACTACATCACTATGTATGACATGTTGGTTTTGTATTTGTGTCTTATGTGTAGCGTAATGATTTTGAATCAAAAATGATTTAACAATTTAATCAACCTTTTTTATCATGCTTCTGTATTGCAGTAACAACACCCGCTATATAGTATACCGATACACCGTTTATTTAACGTTAACTTCCCTTCCCTTTAAATATAAATCCGCGTATATAACAAATTTTAAAAAGGACATAGCCGTACTGAACTAAGTCTAAGGATCGTTCACAAATACATATCTGCAGCAATTAACTGACACAGTACTAAAAACGTCCATATACATTATATTAAATTGAGACACAATTTTCGTTCCATAACACAAAACTCATGGGCTTTGATAATCTTAAAAACTTGTAGACTGAATGAAACTTTTAAATTATATATAATTATTTGCAATACTCCAATTGATATTTTTAAGATGTAACGCACATGCTTGCTTTATATCTAAAAGAAAGACTGACGAATAATTTCCCTTGGCCTTGTCCCCTCCCCATTATTGTCTTGTCTTGGTAGTGCAGGAGGCGAGGTCTTTTTTTTTTATTTAGTGCAGGAGGGCAAGGTCATTGTCCGCGTCACTGTGCGGAAAAATTTCTGTCGAGTCACCACTACTGGAACAATTTTTTATGTAGAATACAACACACTATAATTATTTCAGGAACTTTGTCCACTGACTCATCCAATTTAATTAAAAGCAACGCTTGTTAGTAACTGCAACTAAGAGGGTCAGCAACTAAGAGCGGCTTCACGTTCTGCCGACCAATTCTACGGACTGGAAACTACAGTACGTTGCCCTATTGAACTTTGCAGCGGAATGAACTTATGTGAAGCACACGCACATCGTGTATACTACGCGCATAACCAGTGCTTACATGAATGAAACGACTGTCTGCATCAGCTATGCCTTGTAGAATTATACTCTGAAACGTCTTGCGATCATAATAGTCGTTTGGATGCTTCACTGGTTTCTTGATGGGAATGTGAGAGCCGTCGATCGCACCAACAATCTGCAGAAAATCACTTAGAGTCGTAAAGCAAAGCCCTGATCTCCCGCCATTTTCTCTAGTCAGGTTTATTATTCAAAAGGAGGGACCAAAATCCCCTGCATCTTATTATAAATGCCGGGTTTTTTTATTATCCTTCAGCAAGAAAGTGGACTGCATCTTTGACAATAATATGGACAAAACAACAGAATATTCGAAAATCACATATTTCACACTTTAAAAGCGACAGTAGAAGCACTGAAAGAAATTCAGCAAAGAAGCTCTGAAAATTTGGATGGAAATGATCTTGAATACACTTTAAATCGACTTCTAGCATTAGAGTTTCTGTGCAATACAACACAAAAAAGATAAAGAAATCACCGACCAAATATGCTTCAACTTTCCGAAATGTTACATCAACTTGCTAAATTATGCATGTTTCTCCCAGGCGACCTCGCTGGTGAGCGAAGCCAAACTTATTAGCGCCTAATCCAACAGTGCTCCCGGGAAGCCAGAGGTTAACTGGGGACAAGGCTGGAAGAAATAGATCTTCAGCGTGGTTCCAAAACCACGAGAGTCCTCAGAAGACCAACTCACAGCCGCCCTTGCTGGTACCAGTCGCGGCCACAATTCTTAATCACCCAGTACTACTATCAATATCGAAAATATAGTGGAACAAGAGAACATGCTTTTATAAACATGGCACACAACAACGGACAGATCGATTTTCCTCACGTTTTATACAATGTGAAGAATTTTTAGTATTTTTAACTAGCAACTGATATGAATTTCAATTAGCATTTTCAATTAGTTTTTAGTCTTGCCAACTAATTTCTAGTTAGTTTAACTGAGGAAGGTCACTGATGTGACCGAAAAATTTTAAGAATCCAAACTATTTTTTATCAGAGTCAACACACTTCACCAATTTTAAATGACTGCAGCTTCCCTGAAGCAAGTATTCCCTGACGGCCAATGCCCACAGACTCTGCTGGATAACATTCAGCGGGCCTATCCCCTGGGACACTCTTGGC
The DNA here is from genome assembly GCA_025448255.1 of Umimayanthus chanpuru. Taxonomy (NCBI): domain Eukaryota; kingdom Metazoa; phylum Cnidaria; class Anthozoa; order Zoantharia; family Parazoanthidae; genus Umimayanthus; species Umimayanthus chanpuru. Next base: position 12,346 of record JAOEJI010424074.1, read on the forward strand.
AAGAACAGACAAGTGTTGATCGCAATGATGCCCGATGTGTGAGACAACCTCTCGAGGCCAACCCAATCCCTGGATTTGAGATGTATCTGAAGCCAAATAGACTCCAACTTGGTGAGAAAGCTTAAAAGTTTTTGACTTTGTCGATTCAACCATGCTAAAAGACGATGAACATTTGTTATCTAGTGTAGGGGCTGCTAAGATTGTAGTTTCATATGGGCCTGGGAAGTCAAAGCTCGAACAGATCGTCTTCAAACAGTGGGTGGTCGCTAATACTCGTATCTTTTACGCGCTTTTGGCTGATGACAAACTGCCATCAGTAGCAGACGTTCGACATTATTTCGCATATATCAGCACAATAATAGAACTAAGTTTGAAGCATTCATGGCTGTGTTTCGATGGTCGAAACACTGAAGCAACTACAAGGCAACAGGATCTAAGTGGAAGTTTCAAGCCAACAACACCTTGATATTCTTTTACAACCCACGCTTTCCATTCTGCTACAGAAAATCTCCAGACATTTTTCATAGGCCCACGCAAGCAAGTCAGAGGATGAGTAGATGGGGCTATGAGGACATGTTTGTGTATCTACATGATTTCCTCATAGTCGGCACTATTAGAAATTTTTGTACTTAAAAGAATGGCAGGTAGAAGATTACCATACTTATGCTTGCTGAACAGCTCCCGGTTGTTTCTTTCAAGCGGATTCGCTCTACCATCGCTGTGGATTCCCAAGAGCATGTGCTTTACATATAAACCACAAAGAGACCCTTGTGATTGTCTCTGCAACGAAAGGTTGGCTTTGGGCTAATAGACACAAAGTTATTCACAGCGATAACAAAACCTGCAGTTAAAGTTATTAACAAGGGTCTAGGCCTAATAAACAATTATGACCGAGCTACGCCATTCTTGAGAACAGGTGGCATAAAACATCAATACTGACAGCTGTCATCAAGTTGTTCTTGAGGTCACGCTCAAGAACTAGTGCCACCCTCCCTCTCTTTGCCGTCTATCGCGTAAACCTCCCTCCATCTTGGAAAACTGCTGATACAGTGCCAATTCTGAAGAAAACCCTACCAAAAGAAACAAATAAATGCCTGCAACCAATATCTCTGATCCCAATTCTGTCAAAAATCGCTGATGAATTTGTTGTTGTGAAAACAGTAATTTTGGCCAATATTTAAGAAAATCAATTCGGAGCCATTCCTTAGTCGTCAACAACTCACGCTCGTATTACCATGATCCTCAAGACGGAAATGGTGCCACCACCAGAGTGATTCACAGTGATTCTCTTTGATTTTTGCAAGGCCTTTGATTTAGTTGACCATAACATTCTTGCCTTGAAATTCATGACCTTAAGCATCTCCTACAATATCAAATGTTGGATCAATCATTTTCTCAAACATCGCAAACAAAGAGTCAAACTGACGCACGACTGCAAATCGGAGTGGAAAATCCAGCAGGAGTCCCTCAGGTGGGGCCTTGGCTTTTTCTACGAATGAATGATGTCGACGTGACCAATGCTGATATGTGGAAATTTATGGATGACACCACCACGGCAGAATGCATGAAGTTAGAAGAAGCAAGTACAATCCAAAACGCAGAGACAAATTTCGTATCAACAAATTTCGACTGAGCAAGGCAAATTGTAAGCAGCTCTGGCTCTCACTCGCCAAGACCTATCTCTCGAAAGAAGCTCTCAACCAACAACTCAAAAGCTTTTTACTAACCCCCCCCCCCCCCCACAATACACTTTCGGATGGTCTCGATATGCCGAGAAAAGTCACAGTAGAGTTAGCATATGGCGCCAGTGGCGACCGTTAGTCGAGCAGCAGGGAAAATTGTGTCTAACTTATACTGTTGTAGGCTTTGAATGACCAAATGGCCTCTCGGACTGACATAAAGTACCTATTCGAAAATTATTTTCCACTTGTCTACAAAAAAAAATACCAGCATAACATGACTAGTGTCTAACTAGGGAATCTATGGTTACCTTAGAAACTAAACACTCTACTATATTTAGTTTTTTCTCTTTTGTCCATTTACGTTAAAAAATGAATTTATTTATAGTTATCTGTTTGTAACTAAAAATCAAATGTAAAATGCGAATAAAGTACTGTTCTGTTCTGTTCAGAGTTTAAAACCAGTATAAAATATTAAATAGGAGCCTGTTTATAAACAAAATGCTTTTTAAAATGAAAATAAGTGATACAGATAAATGCACCTTTTGTAACGAAGAAGAGACCACTGAACATTTGCTTACTACCTAAAATTATACCTTACTTTTCTTGAAAGAAGTCGTTAGGTGGCTTAAAATGTACAATATTCTTGAAAATTTGTATGAATTAAAAATATTATTTGGTGTACTTAACAGCAACTCTTTTTGCCTCGTTAATCATATTGTTTGATAAACAAGTAACATATCTCTGTAGAAACAAAAAGATAAAACCTGAATTTGACATACATTTAAACTGGATTAAGAATGTCTCTGAAATTGAACGCAATATTGCAAAAAAGAGAGAAGCTTTGAACAAATATTATAAGGAATGGAATCAGATATTTATGTGGCTGCAGACAAGTAGTACTCTATAGCGTAGTAACCCGCAAAATTGAAAAAATCGATCCCCCTAAATTCGAACGATTCTACCCATTAAACACACTTTGGTATATTTACTTCAAGGTTTCATTTTTTTTGACGTAAAAATTCTTTTTGAGTGAAACTATTAGGGAAATCAAAGCATCTCTTTTCAGCAACAAGATTGTTTACAAGCCGTTTCCATGGCAACGAATTTGAAATTCCTGAATATGTAGCTTGGATGGAAAAGCATGCCCCAAAGTGCAAGGCAAACTTCCACAAGAGCTCAAAAGCAACGGAAGCAGCTCAGCAGTTGATATATTCTGTCGATCTGTTGAGCCCCATAATGCACAGTATGTGGAATTTATCGGTGATGGGGATAGCCCATCCTTCAACCAAGTTGTAAAAGCTGAGCCCTATGGCAAAAATGTGGAGCCTAGCAAAGTGCATTGTATTGGCCACATCGAGAAAAGGATGGGAGGTAGACTGAAGAAAAAGAAAAGGGACTTGAAAGGTAAAAAACTGAAAGATGGCAAGAAAACTGGTGGAAGGAACCGGCTGACCGACACCCTAATTGACACATTCCAGCGCTATTATGGGGTGGCCCTAAGATCCAACAAAGGTGACCTAAATGGCATGATAAAAGCAGTTAAAGCTATTTGGCACCATTATGCATCAACTGAGGAAAACCCTATGCATCAGTTTTGTCCCCCTGGAACCACCTCATGGTGTAAATGGCAGAAGCATTGGTTTCTCGGAACAAAGGACTTCAAACCAACGAAAGTTGATGCGCAGTTATGGATGAAACCAAGGAAGTGTTTGATGCACTTTCTGATGAAGAAGCCCTGGAAGGGGTGCTTGAAGGACTAAGCCAAAACCCTAATGAAGCTCGCAACCACATCGTATGGGACATCTGCCCCAAATCACAATTTGTTGGGCCAGAAACCATCGAGACAGCATGTGCCCTGGCTGTAATATTGTTCAATGGTGGGGCAAGCACACTTGAAACTGTGCTCAGAGCGTTGAATATTGCAGTTGGATGCATTGCTAGGCTGGATTTGCTGCCATTGACCAGCAGAGGCTGTATGCCTCAGCCCAAAACGCAACTGATAAACAAAAGAGCAACCGTCAAAAGCGACGGCAGGAAAGAAAGAGAAGGGGAGACCATGATAAGCAGACAAAGGATCCTTCTTATGAGTCAGGTACCTTTGGCCCATGAACAGTGACAAATTACGTTACCATGTATCCGAAATTACCAAAAAGACAGCCATCGGTTTTACTTTTTAAGACAGCTGAAAATAACCTGTTAAATTTCTACACCATCCGTATTCGCCCGGTATAGGAATATGTATATTCAGTCTTTTACAACGTACTACCTAAATACCTCAAAGAAGTCATGGAAAAGCTACAAAGGGGTGCACTGAGAGTAATTTACCCATGGATGCCAGTTATGATAGCTGTAAAGTTTCAAAACTCAACAAAGCATCTCTTAGACTGTCGAAGCTAGAAACAGGTAGAATCTCGAACAGGTTTATCGCCTCTTCAGGTAAATCACTGAGAGGTTTTCATGTCCGTTCTTTAAAGGGGCAGTCTTTCCACTTGACAAGTTTGTCATGTTTTTCTTGCACTCTTTGTTTGGCAACTACAGTAAGTGTTCCACAATACAACGGTCACGAAGCACTTCTCGTTTTTGAAACACTTTCGCCGTTCATTCCTTATTAGCAAAACTGAAAGATACGTTCACTTACAATTACTGATTTAAAAAATCAAATTTTGTTTTTCGTCCACGTCGTATGAAAGAAAAACACCAGTTAAACATCAAACTGTCTGATTACAAAACTAGTATGAACTTGGGGGTCAAGTTAGTAAAAATATATATTTTTTAAATTTCATCTTTAAACTTTTTACAATAGTTTACAGTAATTATTACAAGATGTAGAGTTCAAAACTATACTACGTACTAGTGTGAAGAAAAAAGAAATAAGATAGAGAAAAAACAGCAGTGTTGTTTCAGAAAAAGTTGGGGAAAAAATTCACATACAAAGATGTTCCCTAATTGTTCTTGAATTGTTGAGATCTTGGTTCTGCAAATTTTAAATCTCTCCATTTTTCATGAAATTTTTTCAGCTAATTTAACTGAAGAGCACTGTTTTGCTCTAGTTCTCTTGTTTTAAAAAGAAGTCGCTCAAAAGCTGATTGTGTTGGTATTACACCTCTAGTTCTACTTATATAGATGAGTCTTCTGGCAATGAGGAAGGTGTGACTTATTAATATCGTAGAGCTGGGAATTAGTCCGAGACATGTAAGCATTGAGAGACGTAGATCTGGTGATGATTGTTTTAAATTCTTAAATTCTTTGTTAACCATAAGTTAGTAAAAAGATACAAGTTAAGCTGTTGCTCTTCCAAAAGCGTGCTTTCACATCGATATATTTCGCAAATTCAACTCACAGTGCGATACCGCTATTCACCGAAACTGATACATTACCAGTGACATTACTTCTATTCAATTGCTCAAGTAATGTATGATGTGAACTACCACTTTACTCCTATTAACATCAGTAAAATTTTCACTTGAGTCAAAGACATACATAATTACGATACAAGAGTGTCTTCAAGTGACAATTATTACTCATAAAAATTGTCCTCTTTACAACCAGAAAAACTCCTTTTCACGTGTTGGCGGACGTAAAGAAACTGTTAAAAGTGAAGCTTATACCACCCTAGCAAAACCACGCCTTGAGTACTGCAGAAGGGTATGGATCCACATACTCAGAAGCACATAAAGGGCTGTTATACTCGTGTACCAGGAACTGTGACAAACCTGCTCAACGAACTTGAATGACCATCTCTACAGCAAAAAACACATGTCACGTTTGACAATGATGTATAAAACTGTTCACGGTCCAGTTTCAATCCCAGATGACCTTCAACAGAAAACCCGTGTCATGCGCTCATTTTACCAAAAGCTCTTTATAAACTTAGGTAGTACAAGCAAAACCTATAAATACATTTTTCTCAACAGAACAGTCAAAACATGAAATGCACTGCCTACCGAGCTAATCTAGTTGCATCTATTATAGACTACACTGAAACTCTGAGCTTGGGCGACCTGTGCTTTTTAGCGAACCCCTAAAATGGCGGATTTGAACTCGTTACCAGGCGTCTACTGTGAGGTGGAAATGACCCTTAAGCTTTCATGATTGACAGCTCTCTGCAGTCCGAAGAGAATCTTACAGTATTGTTCAGAAGGATTTTGCGTTTTAACCGTGAAATGTTTTTCTGACCACAGTCAATCAGATGTCGAAAAAGGACGATATCCATAGGTAAACAGCTTCTTTTGCTTTACCCCTCCATACTCAGTTATATACGGGAAGTAAATAAGTTAAAAATGTATGTATATCTGTGTTTATAGTTCAAGAATAATTTTTAGTGTCAAATGGTGCAATACCATTGGTTAGTCAAATGGTGCAATACCATTGGTTAGATTCGATCACGTGATATCCTTCGGAGGGCAAATATCAGCGAATACACCTAGGCAAATATCACCACGGAAGCTTTCGACTTACATTGAATAATATATAATTCGGCTTTTTATTTACATCAAAATATGGTCGATACCGACTCAGCTTCACAGTTCGGAAGTGCTACAATAGAATTAAAGATAGAACTACTTTCTAAAGCAACACCACATAATACAAATTAAGGGTTGTACAAATTTAATGTTTTGACAGTAAGTGGCACAGCAATTTTATGAGTTGTTCTAAAACTTCCAGTGCTTCCAGTTGCGAAAGTGATTTTCCAAATAGCAGCCCATGATACTTTCACGTGATGGCTATTTCGTTTGGGTGTCAGGACCAATCATTTGTCATGTTTAGTTTAGTGACGTAACAAAAGTCCATGACATATTACATGCGCTTGACCTGACTGCCGCCGTCTTTGTTTTGTTTGTTTATGGTGAAAAGTCTCTCTGGACAATACAAAGTGTTTTGTGCGCCCAAGAATGTCATTCACACTGTGATGTTGCCGTACGCATCAAGGATGCAAACTGTTTCTATTTGTACCATACCCTTGCTTATCAAGGCCAAAGATGATTTGATAACCTTAGCTGCTGATGTCGGCTGTATCTTATCACTTCTGGCTGAAATTTACAGGGAACTTTCACCTATCTCCACAACCGTGGCTCAGAGAAGAACAAGATTCGCAGGCCACTGCTTCCGTGATCTCGGACCTACTACTATGTAGACTGGCCTGTCCAAGGAGGGGAAACAGACCTCTCACTTATACTGACAACTTGGCCAGGGACACAGGCGTTGTTCTAAATGAACTTGCTCAGGCAATAGCAAACAGACCCCTATGGTGTGACATTGTTTCTGCAACCTCAAAGGCACTCGATTGATGATGATGATGAATGTTGTTTGGTACCAAAACTGCTCCCAGTTATTTGCAAATTCTCGAGCATGGCGATGTATCTAAATTTCCTATACAGTGGAGCCCTGGTATAACGAACCCGGATATAACGAAGTTCCCGTTATAACGAATTACACTAAAGAGCACTATTGGAGAGGTAGAGGCAGGAGATACTGGTATACCCTCTGTATTATCATAAGCCCCTCTAAAATGTAAGCCTTACCAAAAAGGTTTATTGAAAAATGTAGTACATGCTTTTTATCAAATTTTATAGTATGCCTTACACAAATAAATGTTAGGCTTAAATGACATCTATATTCTACACAAAGTTGTAGTTTATCCAAATTATTTGATAGAAATTTCTTATATTTACTAGCTGTTAGTTTTACCTTTGTTTTTGTTTTTAGAAATATATCTTTGACATAGATTGTAAATGTTAATTATCCAAATTTATCTACAAGGAAATTACATTATTTAAAATTGTGTTAACAGTTTTCAAAATGGTTGTGCGGTCAAGCGCGGGATTGTCACGTTCAGCTGGGTCACGCTAAAAGTAAAATGACGAAATAGAAAATCCCAAGGAAAAAACGGCTGCTGCAAAAGCAAGTTGAGGCAATTGCATGCCATGGAAAACGTATGAGGGAGGAAGTTATTTTTAAACTTGTGTCAGAGAAATGTAAGTCGTGGGGTTTGTATTAGACCACAAGAACAGTGGTGGTGTTGGTTCTTCAAAATTCGGCAAAGAGCGTTAGTGCGAAGCTTCAAACTTTGTTAAAAAAGCAAGTGTAGAGGTTTTTCAGCAGGTAAAGGTGCTGATAAATATAGCCATTTGCAGGTGCTGTGCGGTAGGTATTTAGAGGAAGCGCTAGGTGTTGAAACAGATGAAGGTAACACTACTGATGAAAATAGTTCGGCAGATGATATAAACCACTGGATCTTCAAATATGCACGGCAGTCTTCTGCATATGCTTTATTTGTACTCACATAATATGACCGCTCTTCCTCATTACCAATAAAAACAACCACCGCTTTCAAATCCGAGACCTTTGAAAAAGCAGAAAAGTGGAACACTGATCAATACATGGACACATGATTTCTTCACCAGGTTTGGAAAACGCGAATATTCTTATGCTTGCCGGACTGAGAACGAAAAAGTTTGTCTTTCCCAACAAGGAAGGTAACTTTGAACATCGAGACAAATGCTGGACTTCCCAAAACTCAAATCACAATATGGTGCATTGGAACTCCGTGCTGACAGAGGCGGATCTCGACCACTCATAACAGTCAAACTCCACCTGATGGATATTCTATTCCATACTTAAACACGAAGATGTACCATAAAAGGAGCAGAAACCAAAGTACATCTTGTTCAATTGTCAATCAACAACCGACGAAGGTGGCTGGCTAGACTTGAGTGAGAAACTTCCAAGTGAGCTAAAGCTAACACATGATACACAAAACTTTCTAAAAAAGTTACTTGCTGTATCTTCGTGTTGTTTAAAGTTTCTTAGTTTCGTTTACTAAGTTGTGACAAATAGTAAATTCGGCAAAGATGGTCGAGGTATGACCGCTTTATCTCGTGTCGCTTAAGATAATGAGAACTCTTTGTCTTGAATAGATTTATAAAGTCGTGCTGACTTCACTCCCAGTTTCTTTGAACAAACAGCTGGGGTGCTTCATGAGTTTACAAATGGTTTTCCAGTAATTTTTATCGTTAGTACAGTAGTGGCCAGCATTTGCGTTTGTCCATACACTAATTGACAAGTAGTTCCAGTAATTGTTTCAGGTTTTAGTATAAACTTGAGTCATTAGAGTCATTTATATTATTTTGTGATGGCGTAATTCGGTCAACTACTATTTCACCTGAGAGTAAAACTGCAGCAATGTAAAGATTTAAAAAAAAATGTCACTTAAACACAGATTTCTTTATCGCAAGCTCCTGATCAGAAGTCTTAATAAAGAGGAAAATATAACAACACTTGTAAATTCTTGCTGCTGCAAGTACAAATAAAAATATCTATCACTGTTTGTGTCAACACAATTTATTGTAGATTATTTTTATGACAAAAATTAGTGATTAGAGGCCCACCCTGTTTCCATGGCAACAGCTTTACTGTTACCCGTTTTTGGCGACTTTTGCTAGAACATGCCTTCATTAGATGTTTTATTGCATTTTATGATAATTATGAGTTATTTATAAGTATTAACAGTCAGAAACACGCAATTAGTAAACTTATATTTTTATTAGTGATTTTTCGTGATTAGTGACGTCACTGTTAAAGAGCAATATTTTTGTCAACAAACCACAATTAGCATCCATTTCACCTATATCAATACCAGAGCTTATAACCGACCTAGTGTGTGCTATAATACTTCTTTTTTATCAGCTTTTTGCAGTTGTCAAGTCGTTGCTACATAGAACTAAACAAATTCAATATACAAAAGAGAAGAGAAACTGAAAAATATATATTATGCCAAACTGTTAATATTGACAAGCTTCATTTTTGCCAACCCATAAAAAGTCCAGAGTCAGAAGTTTCTCTCATTTTTCTTTCAAATACAACCTGGAAAAAATGAGCTGGTAAATTTGGCGAAGTACATTCTGTTGAGCTTATATGACGTATCTAGAGAAGCATGAAGTGTGCAATTCAATGCATTATTGGTAATAAAAATGGTCTTACACGTGGCTGGTTCATAGGTCCATGCTGTTGAATGGTATAGAAAATGAAGATTTCAGTCCCCTGAAGAAACTGAAGAGGTGCTACAGGTAAGACGGGTTGTAGATGAACATGACGATGAAGTTGATGATCTTAATGAGATAAATGCTGAACCTGAAGATGATGAATTTTCGCCGTCAACTGCAATTGTGGATGAAGCTGGAATTGATAATGACGTAGTGTGTGAGGAAGGTAGTAGCGAGCTACAGGACAATTTAAATGAGAGTTCTGAGCAGGCACACAAGAAGAGAAAGAGGGAGACTTGTGAAAGACATTGAGCCAAGTCTAGATGAGAATAACTATGACGAATTTCAGGTTCCCGGGACTAAAGAAGTATTTTCAGCTTACACTGTACTTGAAGCAGCCAAAAAACAGAAATGATCTGGGTACGACCACTCAGTGGACCAACCAGCCCCCAAGCACGAGAGGATGCCAAAATAATACAAATGTTATCTGTGGCACAGTTGAAGTCAGACGTGAAGAGGGTGCAGAGCGATGAATTAGACTCCTTTGAGTATTTTGAGGCTACTGTCAAGCATGGAAAGTTTATTGTAAGATTGGTGACCATATATCGTCCCCTACACTCTGAGACCTACCCTGTGACTACTGCCACCTTCATTGGAGAGTTTTCTACATTTCTTGAGTCAATTATTCTATCAGCAGAACCTCTATTACTTGTGGGGGACTTCAACTACCATGCATTTGTGACTACAAAGATAGATTATTGTAATTCTCTGTTATCAGGCCTTTTGCAAAACCAGATTCAGAGACTGCAGTATGCTCAAAACTCTGCCACATGCCTTCTTACTGGAACTAGAAAGTATGACAGCATTACTCCTATACTCAACGAGCTACATTGGTTGCTTGTAGCTGAAAGAATAGATTACAAAAGTTTACTTTTAGCATTTAAATCACCAAATAACTTGGCACCGTTTTACTTATTCGAATTATTAACTCCATATGTTCCCATACGTACATCGCGGTCCACAAGCAAAGCTTTACTCAGACTTCCCAGATGCAATCTAAAGACCTATGGAGGAAGAGCATTCTCATATATTGCCCCAGCTCTGTGGAATTCTCCTCCAGAAAACATGAGGACATGCAAATCATTGAATACTTTTAAGTCAGAAATAAAAACATTTCTTGTTAAATGCATGTTTAACTGATAGTTTTTAGTGTAATAAATTTTAGTAACACACATTTTTTCTTTTCATTTTAAACTATTGTAAATTTGATTATATTTAAGACTGCAACAATTGTAAAGTTAATTATACTTAAGGCTCTAACCATTGTAAAGTGCTGTTGGATTTTTAAGAAACGGCGCTATATAAAATTTTATTGTTATTATTATTATTATTAT
>JAOEJI010424075.1:0-16837 GCA_025448255.1 Umimayanthus chanpuru
TTCTGGCTATGGGCATGCCATTAAACTATAATTCTTAAGATTTGCAAAAAATAAAAGAACTAACAGCAAATGTAAGTGGCTCTCTGTGTTTCTGATCAGTACTTGCCTGCACATTCTCCAGTACCCGTTGTAGGGAGGAAATTATGGTTGAGGTTCCCACATACTTATCAGCCATGTTTCCAGCACCTTCATAACCTTACCCCCAACAGCTATCCATACTCAAACTGATGTCGCTAATTGACTTTGACTTAAATCCCTTCAACACTCCCGGAAGCCAACAAATTCTTTTCTGATGTTTTGTGAAAAGTCAATGAATCTTGTTACCAGCGACAAGTTCTCTTTGTTTGCCACATCTGCTGCTTTGTCAGCCATAACTGAGAACATCTTGCTCTTGGTCACCTCGGCCACGATTTTAGAAACAATATAATTTCCCAACTTTTCAATCTTATTTTGTATAATTTTCGACCGGTACTTGGCATTTCTTGGGGTGGTCTCAAAATGCTTTTTAAGAATTTCATCCCCACTATCAATCCGAAGTTGAAAGAGTGTTTGAAAATTCCCCGTTAGTAGATCGTCATTTGGGCTATTATCCCGTTTTCCGCTAAAAGGGATATTATTTTGGCTGTAAGAATTACTGTTTTGAACCCACGCACTAACCAACTGAGCTACCACTTGTTTCTCAACAGCATGCTCTTACCTTTCCGTTTCTTTCTTGGTCGCCTCTCTTCACCTACGCCCTCTTAGTCTGGTTTCAGTGATCTGAGCCCACATAATGCTGTCCATCTGTTGGTCTACCAGGACCACTTGCCTTCACAGGACCTGTACAAATTCTGGTTAGCCAGAGCAGAGAACTTTTAAGTTTTGCATTTGCCCTCAGCGAGATCCTTAAACTTAATGTTGCCATTGTCCAAAATGTCAATGGAGATCGAAAAAGGTGGCCCAGTTGTGCTGGATTTCAGCCACACTCCATTCCAATACAAACACAAGGCAAACAGAAAGCACTGTCTAAATGTTTCGAATAGGCCAGTCACAGGTTAAATTAAATCAAACTTTCATATGGAATTAATTCTACTTTCTCCTGTTTAAACGAAAACACATAGTAGTTTTCTCCCAAACTATCATACCTAATGATCTTGTCAGGGTTTCTCTTTGTCTTTCCCTGCTGGATATCAAGTACTGTGCCCTTGCATCATTCCATGTTGTAGGAGTCATCAGTGCAATAAGGACACACTCTTTTGCTATCCAATTCTTCAAGAAATGCAATGATGGGCACAGCGTCCTCTACAGGAGTACTCAGTTTGTGTCTCACCAAGATTCTTGCCCCTTTGAGTTTGCTTTCTCTGTCTTTAATCGTGCTTGTGTGCTTTTGTTTTCTCTTTGTCATTTTTTAGGCTAAGTGTCTATACCTTTGTTTCTGCTCTTCATGTTTATCTTTGCTAAGCGAGGACAAGTGTAGTGCCAGCACCTGTAGAAGTGTTTTGCTCTTGAAGAACTTTTCTTTCAGCCTCAGAAAAGGCCAGAAGCTGTTTAAGATGTTTAGAGCCTTCTTGGATGGTACACAGCTTTCCAACTGAGGACAGCTGAAAGACCTTGTTACGATGTGCTACCCCAAATACATTTTTTCTTAATAAATCCAAACCTTTAAATTCGGCCAAGCCAGATATTTTCTCCTCAATGTCTTCTTCAGTCTTCCACAGGCCACCAGCTTTTATTTATTTCTTCTTATTGGCCTGCAAATTTGTTTGCATCTTTTCTTCTTGCACCGTTCTAGTTTTAAGCTATCTTGTTTTGCTTTCGCCGGTCTCCCTTGCAATTCTGTACCAGTTCCATCAGTTTCTCAACAATAATTCCTTTACAAACCATTGTGGTTGCATTTGGCTTTGTAGCTTGTACAATGTTTGTTTTGGTACGCTATACTAAAACTCACTTTGCTCAACGAGCTTTTTGAATACGTCATCAGAATTAACTTCAATGTCTTTAAAAACTCTAACACGTCAACATTCAAGAAGCCGTTGCTAATGTGCTTGACCTTCTTGTCAGTCACCTTCTACAAAGGTCCAGAAGCCAGCTTGTCAATGAGACCATGGAACGTGATAGATTTATGCTGAGAAATAGTATACTATGCTCTGAAAGTGATTTCTTAAATTATTTTGTTCAAGACAAGTCTACCCTACTGTTGCTTACGCCTGAATCATAGAAACAAAACTGACCTTCGGTATCAATGCACTTGCATTCAAATACACGAAAGAAATGTGAAAATTACGTCACAGCTCCAACTGTACCCCTTTGCATGCATCACTGAAAGTACTGGCTTCATTGTAGGTGGCAACCCAACCTTTTTTTGCCATTTACAGTATTTGCACACTGCATCTTTACAAAAATGACATACCCCAGCACCAAACAAAAATGACAGCGTCTACTAAGTATAAGTACTATGTATCTAATAACAGTATATCAACTGTTACATGTAGAATAATATTAGGGCATATTTATATGTACTTTTGACAACATGACAAAAACAAGGGTGTGCACACATATATATTGGCAAAAGTCGTAGTAATCATTGAACGTGAGATATGATTCAATAGAGGTCACTCCTTGAAAACAAATGACCTATAAAAACAGAAAGACTAACAATACCTTTGAATTTGCTTGCTGTCCATTTTCATAGATGAGGTCTCTACAACTTTAGTAGTAATACGCGCTGATGTAGACCCAAATTCATCAAACTGGTATCGACCAATCAGAAACAAGTATTTCTGTGATGTCACAGATTTTGACTGCAGTTGATTGGGTTCTCGCTGACTGGAAGTTGTGATGGAGGAGTACGGGCTGTTGGTGTGATGTCATGGAACATCCGTGAGGGAGCCAGGGAGGAGTGAGGGGGTCATTCTGGGTTAAAAAAGTCGGGGGGTCAAAAAATCAGGCACGCACACAAATTTGAAAAAAAAGTATTTTAATCATCATCCTTTGTACAAGCAGGAACTTGTGAGGGTCTTAGTGACGGCCTCATCACTGGATTTTTTCTTTGCCATTTCCTCATAACTACAAATGAATGAAATGAATTTACTGTCCCTTTGATATGCCCTCAGCAATTAAACCAGTCAAACAGGTTCAAAACCAGTCAGACTGGCAGCGCTAGTCAAACAGGTTCAAAACTGGTAAAACAAGATTTACGAGCTAGTGGAAACCGGACAAAACCAGTTCGTTTTTACATGGTCTTGTTGATGGTTTCAGCCCACATGTCCCGTAGGCATGGTGACCACAGTTCGTTCACCAATTGGAAGAACCGACACTGTTGGGTTTTGCAGGTCAAGAACAGTCGTCCTGGGTTCGTGGGTGTTTGGGCAACACGGAGGGCCAAGGGTTCATAGCAAACCAGGTGAGGGGCGGGTTGGGATCCAAAGTGCTTCCATTTCCGGCTATCAGCTGTGGATGTTTCTGGGCTTGAAGCTGGGCCAAGATGTCTGGTGACTTTGCTTCGCCAAGAAAGACAGCACAAGATTGTTGAGAGCACTTCACGTAGACCCGTCCTTGGTTGGAAACGTATTGGGACAAGGGCAGGTAGTGAAAAGGACACTGGTGGTGATTTGACCTCCTCCTCCTTTGGCCCCTCTTCTTCATCGTACACGTAGACTCGAGGGTTGCAAAATAAAGTGGCATTTGGCACTCTTTTCTTGGGAAGTTGGTTATGCCAACTGGGTGATTATATCCCAAACCCTACTTTTCTTCTTCTTTTTCTTCTACCAATACGATTTCTTACTATGGTGATGGTGGTGGCACTTGTTGGTAATCTGGCAGTTAGGCCAAAAGTTCTTCAGTGGTGGTCAGAAGGTCAGTGGGGGTGCTGTAAGGCAATGGCGGTGGTCTCAAAGGCGAAAGATCAGGTGGAACGTCTGCCTATGGTGATGGAGGAGCAGGATGGGTGAATGCAAGGGTAACCTGTGACTTCTTTCCTGATGTTCATGGAGTCCATCAAGGGAACTTTTTGATGTTGTTTTAACTGTTTACTAAGTTCCTGGTGTTGACCGCCAGTGCGATGCCATTTTTGGTGGGCTTTTTCTCTTTTTAAAGCACGTTCAAATGTGACGTGATTGGGACTACTGTCCGTGTTTGTAATCGTGTTGGTTGTTTGTCTTGATCTGGTGACCGTGCACTGTCTTTGTCATGTTCAGAGTAGCTGTCATCCGATTCGTTGTCATCATTTAATCTTCGTTTCACTGGTTTGTCTTATGTCACAGTCTCATTACCATGTTTTAAATATTACGAAAAATGTGACAAAGATAACATATTTACAGTGAAACAGTTGAGAACGTGCTTAATTCGTCCATACTAAAATTGTCAATTTGAACAATGGAACAATTATAAACGTACCTAAGCTCTTGTCCATATTAATCTCTATAAATGTTAACCCGAGGAAAAAATAACATCGGAGTAAAAAGTAACATTAGTAAACAATTTGATTTTATAAAAAGTGGAAGAACAATTTAGTTTTATAAAACGCAAAAGTACATCAATTACTTGGCCTAAACATGGTCGAAAGGGACTGCCGTCTGTCTGTGTATCTATCTATCTAAATTTGGTATATTTACATACCTTGTTGCAGGGTTTTCTACAAGGCCTTACCTGGACGTTCTTTGACATCTTCGTCAGTTGCAGTTGATGTAGATATAGTTCGGTACAGCAGGTACAACAGGTACTTGGCAAATTTTTCTACGTCAAACAGGTAGGACGTTACCGTGTTCAGTGACATGCAGTTCAACTTCCTGACACATCCACCTTCAGCCCATTCTTTCCTAAGGCAATCTTTCTCAGTGAAGGTATTGAAGAAAATCCAAAGCGTTTCTGGTCCTATGTGAAACAACTGAGGCATGATGATCCAGGCATAGCTGACCTCGAGATGGAAAGCAAAATACTCAGCAATGGAGAGGCTAAAGCGGAAATTTTGAACAAACAATTCTCTTCTGTTTTTGCTAATGAATCTGAATCATATTCCCCGAGCATCGGAAATGAGCCAAAATCAAGCATAAGTCCTTTTATAATCACCATCAGTGGTGTCACCAAACAGCTAACCTCGCTAAAATCTAACAAGGCTTGTGGCCCGGACAGTATTCCTTCATGGTTTCTAAAAGAGTATGCACAAGAGATCTCACCTGTTCTAACTGACATCTATCAAGACTCTATAAACACTGGAATTGTTCTACTGAAATGGAGAAGTGCTAATGTATGTGCAGTCTTTAAGAAAGGCAAAAAATCAGACCCAGCGAACTACAGACCGATTATGAACGTGCTTAAGTTGTTCATACTAAAATTTTCAATTTGAACAATGGAACAATTATAAACATACCCAAGTTCTTGTCCATACTGTTAAATCTCTATAGATGTTAACTTGAGGAAATACTATCATCGGAGTAAAAAAGAAACATCGTTAATGAATTAGTAAACAATTTGATTTTATAAAAAGTGGAAGAAAAACTTAATTTTAGAAAAAGCAAAAGTACATGAATTACTAAGCCTAAACGCTTTCTGAAGGGACTGCTCTCTCTGTCTCTGTCTGTCTGTCTGTCTGTCTCTCATCTATCTATCTATTGTAGTGGGTTCTTTTCGCGCCGAAGGCCGGTGATCGACTTGGCACAATAGGATTGGGTGACTCTCTCCTCTTTATTCGTCTTTCTACTGTTGTACTGGAACTACCCAAACTTTCCCAAAGAAGAGTAAGGATAAGAAGAAGGATAAGAAGTAGATTGAGAAGAAGAATATGAATATGAATACGAATATGAATATGAATGCGAATAGGAATAGGAATATGAATATGAATAAGAATATGAATAAGAATATCGTTAATCTCTCAATACTCCCCTTTATGTTCTTCCTACTTGCTATGTTCTGATTGGCTGCATGAAATCGCGTAATGATTTCATGCCAATCACCATTATCCATGCTACGAGCGATAAAGCGAATACTGAAATGTAACTCATCATGAAAACCTTAGAAAATCAGCCAAAAGAAACATCTGAAGTTCAAGCACTTTTTGCCTCAGTAAAATCCTAGTTTGGGGCCACGGCTATTTTGTGCAAGTAACCCAAAGTTCCCAACTGGGTGCTGGCTATCAGTATTTAATAGCTAAGGGATAACCCCTTAGTCCAGCGTCCAGCTGCGAACATACGGAGTATCACTAATCGTTTGCATTAAAACATTTTACTTTTCTATCATGAAAATCTACCAGAAAACAAACACTAAAAACCGGTACTAAAAGCTTACAAAACCCACAAAGCTTCGTAAAGAATATTCTAGAAGGTTCTAGAAAGTGCTGAATATAAAATATCTTTTTTTTGTCTAGGCCTTAGTTTCCAAACTAGTTAACCAAATGGTTAGTTGCAATACAACCAATTAGGCGACTTAACACGCGTCATAACCTTGATACAGACCCTAAACCTGAGAAAACCTTGCTTTTGTTTTTAATAACAACACAATTAATTTACCCTTTAACAGATGGAAGAGTAACCATAAATCTGAGATAAAATAGTCTTGGTTAATAATTCTAACCGATGTTATTATTTTTTAATTATAACTAAACCTCAGAGCAAAACCCATGCTTATGTCAAAAAACGATTATTCTTCCATTTTGATTTCTCATCCCAAATACTTCCTCTACACTATCTATCTATCTATCTATCCATCCATCCATCCATAATCATCCATCCATCCATCCATCCATCTACCTATCTATCTATCTATCTATCTATCTATCTATCTATCTATCAATCTGTCTATCTATCTTTCCATCATTCTATCTTTCCATCTATCTATCTGTCAATCTATCTAAAATTGTTATGTTACATATCTTGTTGCTGGGCTTCCTACAAACCCCTACCTGGACATTCTTCGACTTCTTCGTCAGTTAATGTAGTTGGGTAGCTGTGCTTTTGTTTCAGTTAAAATCCCTGCCCGCATAGAGTTTTTGTAGGAAAGGCTGAAGAAAAGGTAGCTCGTTACACGAGTAAAGTCTCTGAGGGAAGGCTGGTCGGTTTTGGCAAGCTTGTGGATCAGCTGCATCGTCTAATGAATCTGAATCATATTCCCCGAGTGTCCGAAATGAGCCAAAATCAAGCATAAGCCCTCTTATAATTACCATCAGTGGTGTCACCAAACAGCTAACCTCGCTAAAATCCAACAAGGCTTGTGTTCCGGACAATATTCCTTCATGGTTTCTAAAAGAGTATGCACAAGAGATCTCACGTGTTCTAACTGACGTCTATCAAGACTCTATAAACACTAGGATTGTTCTACTGAAATGGAGAAAAGCTAATGCATGTGCAGTCTTTAAGAAAGGTGAAAAATCAGACCCGGTGAACTACAGACCAATTATGGACATGGTTACCACTGCTTTCGATTTTACGTGACCATTGGGTGTTTTTCATCAAAAGAAAATTGTGTTTCGGCTGCCATCAATGATACCATATATTGCACATCGACAAAACTTCTCTTGTAGGTCTTGCAAACTTGCAAGGAGTTTTGGCTCAGTGCACGGTATTGGTTTACATTTCGATTTAGCAAATTCAGTCATTTCTCCTGAAGCCAATATTGCAGCAATCATAGTAAAATTTTAGAAACATCTTAACAGCTTGCAGTTTCTTGTAGAAAAGCTATTTAGTAGTTAAATGTTGTAGTTTTCAAGCACAATGTGATAGTTGTTCAAAGCGGTCTGTATTTTGACATGTCACGTGTAACAAAAGAACACCGTTCCGAAAAAATATACGACCCGTAGACAATTAGTATGCAAAAAACTGACAAATAGTGTCACCCAGCAAACAGTTCACTAGTCAGATTTTCTTGACAAAAAAAATGGTTATATTACCCCATTTCTTCCCCAAGAAAGATGCGCTGAAATAAGGTGATAGTGGAAACGTCTCGACACAGCTATGTTGACACTTCTGCTATTTTAAACCAGAATTATATATTTCATTTTTTCTTCAATCTTAAAATGGTTTTGTCTGCCATCTGTTCATATCTTCAGCTTGCTTTGAAAGTAGAAATTTGTTTGTCCGCTTATTTTCTTGTGATAGCATTTGCATGTTTGTGTGATGAGAGTGGAAATGTCACACGACATTGAAGGAAAGTCTTCTCACATCGTGTATCGTGTTCAGCTCAACCTAAATATAGATCTTGACCATGTATCAGACATATCAGACATCGTGTATCACGTATCCGTTAGGTGTTAAGTGGACCTCTATCACACATCATTTTTCACATATCAGACATCGTCTATCGTGTATCAGATATCGTCTATCGTGTATTAGACATCACCACACGGTTCATTCTGAGCTTGAAGCTTTGTGTGCCACGTTTTTCAAGTATGAATTAGCATTTGTTATATAGATGAAAGTAGCTGAACTTGGTTATGAGTGATGAAAATATTTCTCAAACAGAAGATAACGACCCACTTTGACTCTAACGAGACTTGACTTAGCAGCTTTTCTTTGCAAATATTTTTTGATTGGACTATTTTTCCAAAGAAAAGAGTCCAAAAGATACATACTTGACATCACAGTTGCGGAAATTCGCAACATCTATTAATAACGCGACCACACTCAGCTATAGTCTGCAAAAGATTATCGCGGATCACAGTCATAAACGCCAGTTGCAATTGGGATCGGTAGAATATAAAAAAGTTAACACTTTGCTAAAAGAATCGAACTTGAATATACATAAACTGCATATATCTGACAAACAAACTAAACAAATTAAACCCGGGCAATAAAGTCGACTTACAAGTTATAAGCTACTTAGATTTTTCAAAAATTCTGCTTTAGCAGAATGTTGATTACAACACACAAGCTGAAACAAATTTCACGAACAAGAACTTTATTACCTGTATAGCTGTAGTCATTCATTTTACGAATAAAAACTGAATTAAGTATGCCACATGTAAAGTACCTATTAAACGCAAGAATGAATTACTGCTTCGCAGTATTTCCTAAGTTGATCTTTTGTAATCTGAGACTACTGGTCAGGCTGTTTTTAAGAAAAGGAAAACTTGGATTCGATGGAAAATACAAATTAAACAACTTACTTTGAGGTGGGTTTTCCATGGCAGTTGTTCGTATTGAGTGCCGGGTGGGTTAGATGTTGCTCAACTTATACTAACTTATTATTTGGGGGAAACACTAAGTTGCCACATTTACTTGATTGATTTTCAAGCCTTATCTCAACTAAACGCCTCTTCTTCATTGGACCTCGAAAAAGAAATATCACTCAAATGTGATGGGGAGGGCAAAATACTGTAGAGTGTATGCTTTTCTTTTTTTCTCGGTCGCTTCACAGTTCACTCGCAGCGCCGCTTGTTTCCCCATTCTTGATGAGCTGGAGCCTCAAGCAACAGTTATTATAACTAATAATTATTTTCCACTTCACTTTACTTCACTTCACTTTACTTTACTTTACTTTAATACGTAAAACATTCTGAAGATTATTAGGTTGCTCCCAGTATGTCGCAAACACATGTAAAAAAATTGGTTACATAATATTTTTGTTATATTAATACATTATTTATTTTATCAAATCGTTCTATCTCAATTTTTAAAATCAATTGTTCAGGTCTATCCTAGCACTAGATATTTTGTCTTGTTGAAGGGTCTTAAAACCCGTCTAGGGAACCCAAAATATCTAAATGTAAGCCAGTGCTTACTTTGTAAAGTGTTTATTCAGTATCAGTTTCTGCAGCAGTTTCAAAGCCAGGACAGATAAAACATGTTGTTGCTGCGTACACAATTGCCTTTTTTGTGTTGTCTCATTTGAATAGCTGCCCATTACTGGATGAAGGACCTTCTGCAGTAAAGAAATAGCTGCGGAACACCTCTGCACTGGCCCAAAAGGAGGAGGACCAATCATCAGTTGTTCGCTTTGTGAGGATTTCTGAGCCTTCGCCAGTCACTTTCATCAAATAATATTCTTCCCCCGGATCGCCTGACACTATTGCGATAATAGTTCCCTCAACCACCAAGTCTTTCATGCTTTCACGCTGTCCTTCCATTTCTGCCCTTGTGGTGTGACTGTTGCCGTACCTCCTTTCTGGTTGAATTTCAACTGACTCCCATGCATCAACATAGTCTTTCTGTTGGCATTCCTCATAGTGTCTGTCGAAGCAGCGATCATAATAGCACGTCAAAGAGTGCGTGTCCAGGCTGCCACAACCACTTGACAGAATGCAGTGGATGGATCTGTTGCCTTTTACATTAGTGAACTGCCGATGTGGTCTTTTTCTATTCACCTCATCAACATAAAAGAACAAACAACGTTTAAGAGATACGTTTCCGGACTGGTATCGAGATGGCGCTGGGTCTTTCATATTTGCTTCTTCAAATTGGAATAAATCATGAGCATTCTGGATCAATACTTGCCCTTTGATAGCCGCCATATCGGCTTTGTGCTTGAGGTTGGCTCCAGCTCCATCCTGCGGGCTCTTGGTGTGAGATGTTTTGTAGTAACTTCTGATGGTCATAAAGCCAAAATCAGTGGCGGACATGCTCACGTCTCCCATGCAATGCCTGCTCTTATACTGGGCAGAACAGTTGTCAGTGAATTCGTGCATAAATCTGGTTGGATAGTTTGTCTTTCAGGTAGTTTGCTATAATGGCTTGACACTGGTGGACTGAATGGCTACTCGTGTTTGCAGTCGGGCGAAATAACAAAAATGTGCTCTGTGACTAATTCAGGATTCTCTATAGAGCTCTGAATACCATCAACATCTGCAAGAGTGTGTCTGTGTAGAACTGTCAGGTGGATGGATGCTTGAGATTGTGAGTAGTACATGGACTGTGCTTCGTTCTGCTACTTGCAGCTGTAATTCTCGGAGTAGTCATGTACACAACAACGTGGTCTTGAGGGAAGTTGTCTAGCAGCTGCTGAAGTTGTTCATGTTGCCATTTAGCATGAAACTGATGAGAAGGGAAGGTTTTCAGTAAGTTCTTCAGATACTTGAAAAGCTCACCGGGTGATGTTTCTTTTTTAAGTAACTGAAGTCGTCTTTTCTCCTGCTCATCAGTCTGCTGGACGTTTACATATCCGAACTGCAGCCACTTCACTTTGGAGACTTGGGGATGTGTCTGCAGCTCTTCGTCAAAAAACTGGATCCTTTCTACTCCACACGACTCGTACATTCTCTCTATACAAGCCTTCTTGTGGTATGCGTTCCCTTCTTTTAAACATAGACTTTCCGAAATCAAATCTGAAAGATGTTATAACATTTAACATTTCCAGGTTGAACTTTCTCTGACAATACTTTTCTTCTGAAATCCATACATGTTCTAAACAACATACGCATTTCTACATGTAATTTGCAATAGCACGAGTTTCTGTCTTGTGATCGAGGAGGAATTACAAAAAAGGGTTTACAGTGTTCGAATGTTCTTTGACCCATTCAGATGTTCGAGTACTTTTTTTAAATTCTAAATATGCTTCCGTTTGTGTGATTTCCAAAATCTGTTTCTCGTGAGTGACATAAATGTTAGGGCCTATGTGCTTTCGTATTCTGGAATCCTTGTCTCCTGTCCTGCGGGAGACTTCAAGGCTTGCCCAAAAATCATGCACCAGTTTTTGAACTTCATCCGAGAAAGCGTCTGATCATGTTTTCCTTTTAGTATATGTCCAGCAGTGCTTCTCGGGTGTCCAATCTTTCTTCCAGTCTTTGAGTGTTGTTTCTACACAGACAGAAAATACGTTCATACAAAACTTTGCTGCATTTTCTTCTGAAGCAGACTGTTTCTTTTCTGAAGCAGGCTCGTCTGGTACCAGATGGGCCAGAGTATGATTGATGTACCCGACTACTGTCTCTATGCTCATCAGCTCTGCCACATCAGAGAGGGCTTCACCTGTCATCTTAAGGTACACTTCCTCTAGCACTGTTGCAATGAATTCACAGCCCAATCACACATTGTGTGCCAAATGGTCAGTGTAACTAATGCCAATGGCCATTTCAAGGGAAGTAAGATATGTAACCACGAGCTTCACATTATGTCTCCATGCCAGATCTCTCCTTTTTCTTTCTATTTCATCTGTTTCTTCTTCCCCTTCTAAGTCTTGCTCCGTTTATTTTTTCGTTGTGACATTGGAGGCATTTTCTTCCCACTTCCTTTTTGTAGAGGCAGCAACCTCCCTCAACTCCATCGCCACATCATGGTCTCTTTCGAGTATTCGCTGCCTTGGAGTGGAAGCACCAGTGATTTCTCTGGCAAAGTTAGAAAACATAACCCCGTTTGTACGACATACGTTCATACATACATACCCAGATACAAATACAACTTGTTATTTAGCAGCTGTTGAAACAAATTCCTTGAAGTTAGGATATGGCCTGACACAGCTAACTGAAAACTTACTCTCAAAGCTTCCCTCTTCACGGTACCCCCGACTCCATCGTAATGCATTCATGCTATGGCTTGTGGTGAAAAACTTAAATTCTGGGCCAAAATCCTTGGGATGATACACAGGATTGCAGAAGTTCTTATAGTTCTTATATTGTGATGCTGCGCCATCTGAGAAATAAAGAAGTTTCTTAAATTTAAGGAGTTTAAGTTTCAAATAATTAAGTACAGTTTCAAGGAACTTATGAACAGCGATGATTTCATGCTTCAGGTAATCACTGATCACACACATGCTTGTGTGGTGAAGCTCTTCATCAACCCTGTAGTATGCAACTATTGTCCCAATTAAAACCCTGTGCTGCATCTTGTACAACAAAATTGTAGTTCTCGGCATAGTCAAAAATCGCGTTAGCTTCACCAGAACGTAGGTTTTGTTTCAAATTTGAAAGATATTGTGATTGGTGCTTGGCAATGTTGTGGTGTGTAGTAAGTGTATTTGCTTTCTCAACAAGATCTTGCAAAAACTCCGAGAATGGCATGCTCCAGTCTTGCAGGGTGGTGCGATCTGTTGTGAGCCGTTCTTGTAGCTGATCATTTCGTCTGATTCTTGCCCAAGGTGACAAATGGTTCCAAGTATGACAGAATTGAAAGTTATCTGCGGTACGCAGTTTAGCAGATAACTGATTTCTGCACGTTTCGCCTGGAATGTTATTCATTGTTCTTTACACAATGAACGGGTTGTGAGTAATAATTTGCATAGAGTATAAATGAGTACAATTCAATTCATTACTCACTTCGGTCTCAAACGAACTACTGTGCGGTTCACTTTTTTGTCCGCGAGATGAACGATTCCGGTTCAGGCCACGATGCTTCAGCGCTCGATGAGGTATCAAAAGAAGCAATTCAGCAAGTTGTTAATAACTCAATCAGTTTATTAACCGATAATATTACGGAGATAATAGAGAGTCATTTAGGAGACTTCGCGAAGAAGTTTTCTGAAGAAAACACTGTAACGGTAGAAAACGCCGTGAAGAGAGCGCGGTTAGACAAATATGTTTGTAAGAAGAAAGGAAATCAGCAGCAGCTAGACCATGCCCAAGCCGTTCTCGGGAAGTTTGACGAAGCTACAGATGCTTTCAAGTCCGGGTCGCGCGGGAAGTTGAAGCGTTCGCTGGAAGCAGGTATGCAACTCGTAGAGAAGCGAATCAAGGCTGTTAAACTCGCGGATAAAAGCGAATACGGTTGGCTCACCGTTAACGAATACTTGTCCTACGAATTGGCGTCTGACTCCGACAATGAAAAAAGGATTTATCGTTCTGAGAGGAGAGCAGAAAAGAAAGTCGAGAATAAGCAATGCACTAAGAAAGGCAGCCGCTTTGGAGCTAGAGGCGTGTCAAACTCTTCGTCCTCCAGTCAAGGCTCCGCGATACGGTTCTCCACCAAGGAGGCGTTTGGGCCCATGCTTTAAGTTAAGTTGTTTTTTTCTTACTCTTTTACAATCTTTGTTATACACTTCGGAAGGTTCGTTCAGACCGTACCCAATATTCTCCAAGAATATCTGTGTTTCGCTGCTTGATCTCTATATGAGTAGCATATATAGTCCTAGTATAGTGCAGAATTGAAAGTTATCTGCGGTACGCAGTTTAGCAGATAACTGATTTCTGCACGTTTCGCCTGGAATGTTATTCATTGTTCTTTACACAATGAACGGGTTGTGAGTAATAATTTGCATAGAGTATAAATGAGTACAATTCAATTCATTACTCACTTCGGTCTCAAACGAACTACTGTGCGGTTCATTTACTTACTTTATATTATTTTATAATGTTTGTTATCCTGCTTTATATGTATACATATATATTGCGTATTTCTCCTTTAGTGTGGGGAATTTGGGCACCTCAGCGTGACCTGCAGAAGGACCGCAGAGCCACCAAGATCAAGCGCTAGCTCGTATCCCCGCTGACTAGCCGTGCATAGCGTTGAAGAACTAGAAGTGTCTGACAGCGAAGCTGAGTTGAATTTACATAGCATTAATACCTGTTTGAGTGGTGAATTTGATATGCTTAGTAATAGTAATGAAAGTGTCAGTGTTGTGGGAAGATTAAAGGAATCGGCTGAGTTTTGGGCCACCAGTTTGCAGGCTCCCGAATTTGTTTCAAATATTGTTAACGAAGGTTATAGACTACCGTTTGGTTGGTATCCCTCAAGCTGTTTCCTGAAAAACAACAGATCATCCCTTGAACACCCCCAATTCGTACAGCAGGCGATTACAAAGCTTTTGAAAGATGGTTGTATCGAGGAGCATAGTTCTCCCCCATTCTGTGTAAATCCATTGACAGTTGCTGATGGCAAGAAACTTCGATTAGTCATTGATTTGAGACACGTTAATCAGTGTCTAGTTGTCCCAAAGTTTAAGTATGAAGATCTTCGTTCTTTGGCACAAGTCGTTGACCAGGGTCATTGGTTTTTCACTTGGGACCTAAAATCCGGTTACCACCGGATCGCGATCACCAGCAGTACCTCGGTTTTGCTTGGCGTTTTGGCCTTATCACCAGATATTTCACTTTCTGGGTGCTACCATTCGGTCTCAGTAGTGCTTGCTTTTGTTTTACAAAAATGTTGCGTCCATTAGTTAAGCGTTGGCGCATTATGGGTCATAACAGTTTCATTTATCTTGACGACGGGGTTGGTAGTCAACCAGATAAATTCTCGGCCCAAGCAGCTAGCACGATTCAGAGGAAAGATCTTCGCGCATCGGGTTTTGTAGTAAACGAGCAAAAGTCACAGTGGACTCCCAAACAAATCAGCGAGTGGTTAGGTTTTATCATTAACACTGTTAAGATGCAGTTTCAAGTTTCTAAAACCAAAGTGGCAAAACTCAAAGCGCAACTAAATGCTGCAATTCAAGATGGCTTTATTACTTTTCGGAAACTGGCAAGGATCGCAGGCTTCATAAATTCCATGTCACTCGCAGTCGGTCCAATTTCCCGTCTCCTAACCAGACAAATGTATTTTGCCATAGAGTCTAGGTCAGCCTGGGATCATTTATTGTGTATCTCGGACAGTTTATTACAAGAACTGAAATTTTAGTACCTGAACATAGAATGCTTTAATGGTTACTCTATTAGAGCGCTGCTAGTGTCGTCTATAGTCATCTTTACCGACGCCAGTGAAGTGGCTTTTGGCGGGTTTTCAGCATGTTTAGACGGGTCTCCGGTCAGTTGCATGTGGCAACCGGGCATTTTACGTACAAGTTCGACATATCGAGAGCTTAAGGCAATATATTTAGTTTTATTGTCCTTTGTTGGCAAACTTTACAACAAGAACGTCAAAGTTTTACAGACAGTCAGAGTGTGGCTAGAATAGTATTAGTTGGAAGTTCCAAGCCCCATCTTCAGTTACTGGCGATAGATATTTTTCAGCTTTGTTTAGCTAATCATATTACCCTTGACACACAATGGATCCCACGGGAGGAAAACGAGAGAGCTGATATCCTTAGTAGATTCATCGATAAGGACGATTGGTCCGTTAATCCATCAATCTTTCAGATAGTTGATGCAAAATGGGGACCACATACTTTTGACAGATTCGCTTCCTATTACAATGCTCAGCTGCCGAGATTTAATTCGAAATTTGCTGCACCTGGTAGCGCTGGGGTAGATGCGTTAGCTCAAGACTGGAGCAAGGAAAACAATTGGATTTGTCCACCAGTGTCCCTGATAATCCCGTCAGTTAGAAAGCTTGAAGCGTGTTCTGGGGTAGGAACCATTATTGTTCCGGAATGGCCTTCCGCGCTATTTTGGCCTTTTTTGCATGCCACTCCTTTAAAATATAGGAGCTTTATTAAAAATGTATTTGTGTTTCCAAGGATTGATGGTCTTCTGTGCGAAGGTCCAGGACAAAAAGCAATTTACAAGACCAAGCCGTCAGTGTTTAATGCATGTCCTAAATTTAACATGCTCGCTTTGAGATTGGATTTTTGCAACACTTAAATGATGAGATTTATGTTTGTACGCCATTTTAGTAGTTCTTGTGTATGATGCAATTTGTGCACATCGCGGTGATTTCGGTGTGTCACCGGTATGTAATTTTTAGCCTTTCATGGGCTGTCGCCATTTAGGTGTGATTTTCGCTATTTTCAGCGTGGTGTCATTAGTGCACTTTGCTGTAATTTCGGCCAGTCATCATTAAGGTGTGTAGATTTGAGCCTTTTTATGGCTGCCACCATTATAGTGTGGATTACGCTAGTTTAAGCGTGGTGCTAATAGGGCACGTTGTCTGACTTATTTCGGTCTGTCACCATTTAGGTGTGTAAATTGAGCCTTTTTATGGCTGCTACCATTTAGGTGCGTAAATTTTAGCCGTTTTCGGCTGCCACCATTTAGGTGCGAGATACGCTATTTTAAGCGTGGTGCCATTAGTGCACGTTGCCTTGTTTCGGTCAGTCACCATTTAGGTGTGTAAATTTTAGCCGTTTT
>JAOEJI010426297.1:0-16832 GCA_025448255.1 Umimayanthus chanpuru
GGGGGGTTGCACGTGCACCCAGTGCACTCCCCCTGTGTACGCGCCTGGTCTTACGTATTGGTTTCGGATACTTTTGCTAAAGACGGTTTCCATTTTTTATGCTCTATTGTAATTTGGATCCCGTTTTAGAAAGCCGGTAATCCAGTGAACGCTTTCAGTAAAGCGTTTTGTTTAAAAACAATTAGGAAGTATTAGCCGTTTTCACACTAAAAGATGAACGAATCGTCTTACGGTTTGATCGACCAACTTCTAGAATGTTTAATATTCGAGACGGTTAAATCCGCTAGTGTATTTCGACGTAAATTCATACAAGAAGATACTCCACGGACGGACAAATGTTATATAAGTTTGAACGTAAGAAGACTGGCACTAGGCCTTGCTCGGTTTACGTAGAAGACTGGCACCGCTTGTACGTATATATGTAGCAGTATTTTTTTTTCACTTGGAAGAAAACGACGGCTTAGTGAAGATGTGTGGTTTCGTAGGCCATGGCATCCATGTACCAATTTTATCAGAGTCTCTTTCCTCGTTAGAAGAGAGAACGCGTGTAAATGAGGGTAAATACTCTTCAGACCAGGAGTTGTTCGTTCATATTTTTTTCGTTCCTTTATTCGCAGCCTTCTTCCCTTGTGCCATGTAATTGCTGATATTCAGGAAAATTTCCCATATTCAAACTTATCGCTTCTTTTGAAAGTTCCATGCTTTCCCGCGCGAAGTGAGGACACCCAGATGGCCCTGGGGACGAGGTCGGGACATCGAGGGGACTGAGGCGAGTAGCAATCACGTGCATGGAAAACAAGAGGGAGCTTCGTGCAGTGCAGGCAACTGGCAGAAGAGAAGAGGCAAGGGTGTTTTTTGGTGTATACTTTGTGAATTGTGTCTCCAAAGAACGCTTGTGACCTTTTATAACAAGACCAGGAATTACCGAAATTTGTTTTGGCCACTGATCTACGAAGAAAACGTTAGATTCTGTCGAAATACTGGACATATTTTTCACACGAGTTGCACCGAACCTACGAACGATCGATCAACAGCAGTTTCAATGTGACTGTGAGTGTGGTTGTTGTAATACCTTTACAGCTCATTACCAGAATAACAAATGTTTTTGCAGATGTTTTGATGTTTGGCAGAAGTTATCAAAGCTTAAAGTTTTAGTAATGTTGTCTTTTCTTGTCGCATAGAAATGAAATAGCTTGTCGTTTCAGTAAGCGAAGACTGAAACCTGAAGGTGTAAAATAATGCAGATGACAGTGACAGGACGCAAGTATCTTGAGGAACTCCCGGCTCCAAATCTCGCGTTGGGGTTCGAGTATCGTAAGTACGCATAACTTTCAGTCTCAAAACCGTCTAAAAACATTTAATCAGTGTTTAGATTGTTAGACTCCAGTGTTTTGCGATTGGAAGGTCTGGTACATGTATCTGGTCTTTCGTTTGTATCAATTAATCAAATATGACAACTTGTGCCTTGGGACGCTTTTTCTGCCAAATGAAGGTCCATTGTCTCTTGTCAGCTTCGACATTTGTCCATTTACAGCAAATTGGCATTGATGTGTAACACATAGCAATTTTCATTTCAAAAGATGTAAATTAGCTCCCGAGTCTTCCAGGTCCCAGTTTTCTGGTGTCTGAAGGTTGAAGAGTGGCCATTGTAGTGCGATTTATTAAAACTGTGTTATATTAAGCCAACTTACGCACTTTGGGATCATTGTTGTCTGTTTTGACTTCTTCCTTGTAGACCAGGTTGTCTGTCAAGGTTGCTGCTGCGAAAGGATACCAGTGTCGGGTTTCCTGCAGTTACTATATTTGTTGAGCATTGGAGGAGTTGGTTTTAAAGTATTTTTGTTGTGCTGCCTGATTACATGGCCATGTTTACAACTACATGTATAATTCTGAAAATACCGTTTTTGTAACTTGCACTGATGTTTTTGAAAAACAAACAATGAACAAAGAACTCTTTTTGATATTTTCAGTCTTAATTAAAAACTGATGACACTTTTCTATAGAGAAGTACTACTGGTACCTGTATCACGATAATTCTATAACTAGTGGTTTTTATCAAAAGGAGAGTGCTGCGAGCAGCTTCAATACACTCTTTTTTCTATTAAGAACAAACTTAATAAAAATATCGAGGCTGAAATCGCTCGAAAAATGAGAACAATGTAAGAACAATCTGAGGCTAAAATTTTTTTAATAAAAAACCCCCCGAACTCCGGAATAACAACATACACTTCAGCGCCTCTAGGACACACTCTCTTTGTAAAGCCAAACTCCCCCAAGGTTGCTTGCTTTCGTTTTGACATCTTGATAGATGATAAAACATTTAGTGTCCTGAGCACACACAGTGCTTTGGTGCCGTAGTATGATCCATGTTCTGTAAGCCTCGCCCATTTTAGACAATTATTAAACCCAATTGTTTATTTATGGTTTAGGCACCCTGCAGGTCGGGTACCCTACCGTACATGTAGTAATGTATCATGACATATGGAGTGGGTTAACCCCATTGGAGAACATAGAAAATTTAAGGACCTTTAAGAACAAAATAAGAATATTTTGAGCCTGAAATGGCCGAAAAAATATGAACATTGAGCCTGAGTTAAATATTACTGGTTCTTAATAAAGAAAAGAGTGTATAAACTATTTGTCTTGTAGTGATGACTAGGTTTTTGTCTAATTTCTTTGCCAGGATAGTTTCTGAAGGGAAAGACCTAACTGAGAAATTAAATATTGGGCTGAACTCCCCTCTAATTAGACCAAGGTAGTGAAATAGTGTAAAGAAGATAATTTGCAATCACCATTTCTCAAGTTGGAATGTCAATGATTTTAATTAACAGCCACATAATTGACTTTACCATCCCAGGACACCAGAAGTTCTTTGTTTGTAACAGTTCTTCAATGTCTTCTTACAATGTTGGATTTTCCTTTTGCTGTTGCTCTCAGTCACAAGTGATGGTGATCAATAAAACTTACAAGAAACCTAGCTTTTCTGCTAAAGATTCTATACGCAATGCACGCTCCAATCATTATTAGACTAAATCATGGGAAAGCAGGCACCCAGGCAGTAAAATGCCGAAGGGAGTGTGCATAGACATTAGCAAAAAATTAGTTCTGGGTTTTGCCAGTAGTAGTAAAACTGCTGTTCTCAGTCACATGTGGTAGGAGAAAAATGCAAAAGCCAGAACTATTTTGCACTGTAGACTACAACATGGGATTATAAACTGGAACATGTGAACTGAAGCACATAAACTCTTATGTCAGAGTTTGTTTCTCTATCATCCGTGGTCTGTGGCCATTGTGGAGTATAACCTGGAACATGTGAACAAGAGTATATGAACTCTTATTGTCATAGTTTCTTTATCATCCGTGGACTGTGGATTTTGACCATTGTGGAGAAGGAAAGTGTGATTATAATCTGGAACATGAACTGGAGAATCACATTTTGAGTTTTTTGGCATTGTAGGAAAAGAAATTATATGAAACAGTCAATCTGTCAAAAGACAAGAACACTTCATCTTCCAATAGCTGATCAGTTACTTGTGAGGGTGTGATGCTCGCCTTGTTTGATTTGTTGACCGAGCTCTATGATTTTGATGATTATGTTGTTGAAAACAGTGAAGGTTAGCTTGGAACCATCTGATTTCTTCACGTGCAGTTTAGCATAAAACTGGTTGGTACACTTTCTCTTGGGAGTCCTAATGTTGCCGTTTTGGCACTCTACAGCAGCTTTGTGAATATCAATAATAACGTTTTTGTTGCAATTAGGGCAAACCTGATAGGCGCCTATATTGCTAACACCAACAAGATCCTATGCTAGCGTTTACTCGGGCTACCGATTAGTTCTTTTACTGGTTGTTGGCACGCTGGCTGATTCTTGAGTGAAAATGGTTTGAGCTTGCTTGGTTGAGTTTGAACATGTTAATTCTTTAAGTTTAAGTGTTCTTTGTTGGCACGCTGGCTGATTCTTGAGTGAAGATGGCTTGCTGTCCCGAGTTTTGAGCTTGTTTGCTCAAGTAATTCGCTAAGATGGCTTGCTGGCCAAGTTTTAGGCTTGCTTGCTCGAGTCTGAACTCATTAATTCTTTAAGTGTTCTTTGTTGGCAGGCTGGCCGATTCTTGAGTAAAGATGGCTTGCTGACTGAGTTTTGAGCCTGCTTGCTCGAGTTTGAACTCGTTAATTCTTTAAGTTCCCAGACTAAAGTGCACTGACACTTAAGCAAAGAGACTAAACCAATAATACCAATAAAGATAACCATTCACTCACCTTAAAGAGCTCAAAAGAGTCACCATAAAAGGTAAATTAAGTAATGAAATGCAACTTTCGGAATCATTTCACAGCATGCAAAGTCCCTGGGGGACACCGTGGACTGTCAAGTAGTGCAGGCTTACACACTTTTGACAACGTCAATAGAGAGAAACACAGACCTAGACTCGGCCTGCCACAGGTAGCCCGAGTGACTAGTTCCATTGGTTCTGTATCAGTTGTTGAAGGCAGGGCCTTGGGTGCTTTCACATCAGGAAATGCTTCTACTTCAACAATGGCACAACCTGAGTGTGTTGTAGATAATGAGAGTTTGTGGTTCTCACTTTTGAGGTGTAAATTGGTGTATTGGTATGTCGTGTCGTTTGATACCTGCTCAGTGAATGACTCCTAAAGGACAAGTGTTACACTGCCTGTGGGATCTGTAATTTGGCATTATCTTACTGACACCTTTTCATTCGTAGCCTTTTTCATAACTTCTTTAGTGAGTTGCAAGTTACTGACCATACCTTTCAGGCTGTATCACAATAATTCTATAATAATACTTGCTGTTTTTACAAAGTTGCTGTTTCATTGCTGATCAGCATTCAGAGCACATTGTTGTTCAGTTCAGAAGCAGATTCTTGATGTGCAGTACAGCAACTTAATTTTATTTAGTGTCAGAGTCAAATTCCTGAGACTCGTTTGATCTGTGGGTTTGTCCCATGTCACACTGTGCAGAACGTAACTATACTAATACAGTTCAGTGAAGACTTTGTTGTCCTTGAGTAAGCCACTTTCCTTTTTTTCACCCTTTTTCATCTCTATAGACTTTGCTTTTCTGTTATCTATATGTTACAAGTAAAGTAATTGATTGATTTCAAACAAATGGATTGCCTTTGGTATAGTGTTAAAATGAAAACTCTTGCGACGAGTACCTATTAAATATCCAAGGATCTTCACCTCATTTGAAACAAGTACCTTTAGTCATTTTCCTAGATGGGTTTTTATATATCAGTTTGACATCATAAAATGGATAAAATCTTTTAAAATCAATTACACCAGTGTTTCACGCACTGTGGCGATCACCAGACTGAAGAACCTTTGGTACGCTTAGTTATTTTAAAATTACAGGCTTGGAATTTGGTGAGGTGCTGGCATTTGCTGAATACTGTATTTCTAATCTTTTGTTCAAGGGGTTCCACTTGTCTGGGTTTATAATACAAAGCTTCTCTGCTAAGCATAAACTACACATTTTTTTATCCCGCTGTATATGCTTTCTTGCATTTCAGAATTGACCATTTGATTTTGAATTCCTTTCCAGTATCTTTCAATTTGCAAATGTACTTAGAAATGGTAGTGCTGTTTGAGCACTTTTTATGCTTGAACATTTTATCCTCGCTCTGTGCTTGTACATTGAGCACTTTTGAACAAACTGATTCAACTTCCATGTTATCAGTTTAATATCTTATGATAGATAATAATGGCTGATGCATAATAGTGCATCATTTAAAATTGCTCTTACATGTGCTATGTCAATGATTTATATATATATTACCTTGATCGCATGCTGGGACTACATAGATACTGAGCACTACTAATCTTAACCTATATAGTATACATCGATAATACTCTTTGTTATATACCAGTTTAAATATGAATTTGTACACAAAAGAAGTTAAAATTCAGTGAGAAAAACTTGCAGAAATTCCATTTGGATTGTAAGAGGACAGTCAACACATTGGCCGATATTGCAATAGCACACAGGTCCAAGAGGCAATTAATAAGCTTTACTGATGAAGATCGTGAAACTAAAGTAAATTACAACAAATACAACTCAGTAATATTAAACTAACTAAAAGATAACTTACATAAATGATAACAACTAAATGTACTATATAGTATAAACAAAATGTGTGTATCCATGGTTGTCCTCCCTCTTGGTATGTAATGCATCTGCAAAGTGATAAATCTGCAAGGTTGAGATTGTATTCTACTCAACTAATAATGCAATTGGCACCATGCAGAAACTGAAAATTAAATTCATAAACGTTCAACGGTTATCCAACCGCCAACAATAAATATTCATCTCTACACTACTGGGAGCATTGCAGCTGCACGGATAATGCATTTTAGACAGTGCAGTCATAGAAGTGGATCAGACCTTCAAGATTTTTCTCTTTCCTCCATATCAGGATCAGTGGTTTTCAGTTATTTCAAGGCAATATGCTTTTTATCCCTGTAAAGCAATAAGTCTTTTTTTGTGATTTTGAAGAGTTGCTTTGAGACTTTCTCCCATCTATCTCCTACGGGTGTCTCTTGGGAAAGAAAGTCTGCTTTTGTTCAGTTGAGAGCCTCCTATATTTCTTTACACATTCAGTCAAAACGAGAACGCTAAATACTTTATCTGTGTCTGGTCTTACTGGTGATGGTGTATCTTCTGGCTCAGTGTTGAGAACATGAAGACCTGGACTATCTGGCAGCCAAGCGCGTCGTTGGCCAGTGCCTTGTACTTAATCAGTGCTTTGTCATTTCTCAAGCAAAGCAGTACGTGTGGGATGTGGTTTTTAATGTTGTTTAGATACAGCTCAATCCAGCTCTTGATATTGTAGACTCTGACGACAATATACATTTTTGAATATTGTGGATGAGTTCTTACGTTGTGGAAGTTCCACATGAAATACTTGAATGCCCAAAGCCTATCATGGTCCTTACTCATGGTTTGAAACTGAATCACCTCTGACGCAAGGTAATAAGCTAACAAAAGAGGTCCAAACGAGTTTAAGAAGTTCACATGTAATTCAAGAAGGTGGATTGTCAAGAAGCAGACGAGAAATGTGGACTTAGCTGGACTTGGTCCCAGTTCTATATTACAACTTATTTTAAAGTCTTTCTAGAAACTCTGCATATTTTTCTTGTTCTTGTTTTCGCAGTCATTTCTTAACCAAATAAAAAATATTTTCAATAGAACTAATGTCTTGGCTTCTTGGAGGAATGCTTTCACAGTTAGGTACAGTGTGACATGGCTTCATGTGCAAGCTGACTGTTCTGTGAAGGAACTCCATCCTGAACCCACAGTCTATTCCCATTTTTGTTTGATTGCGTGGATCCCATGTTTACCTAATTTTCTGTAAAATTTCCATGGAGGTTCTGTCGAGAATATCTCGAGTTTTCACTTCTAGATACCGTGTTTGGGCGCTTGGCGAAGCAAAACAAACACGCCATTTTGGAAAGTCTGATAGTGGTTTTACTGGATTGACAGTTACCATAGTAACTGGAAGTAAAATAGTTACATCAACAACTGAAAGTAAACTGTACTTCTCGTAACACCGAAATGGACCTTGCTAAAGTAAAAAACTAAAAAAAACTCGTTCATTTTTAATATATACATGTTTTACCATGACTATAAATGTTCAGCTAATGAAAAAAGGCGAAACTAAAAAATTGATGATAACAACAACCTACAATCATGGTCAAAAGTTGTTTGGACAAAGTCATGTAGGCTGGAAAACTATACTTTCCAATATTAAGTCAACATTTTAGTGACTTAAAGTAATACTGTAGCAGGAAACCAAAAGCTGGGGTGGTCGAGCTGCTCATTAGGGAGGTGAAAAACGGTAAATTGCTTGATGGGAAGGCTGGTTTAGTTGCAAAAGAACGTCTGATTCTTCTGATCTACAAAAGGAGTTAAAATTGCTGGTCTAGTTTAATATACCAAAAATGGCGAAAAGGGTAATAATAAAAGCAAGTCAATAATTAATAATAGATTGTGAGCATTTAGTAAAGCCTTAAAAGAGTTATTAGTTCATAATCTCTGTTATCTGAAAAACATGACACTGACAAAACGACTGGCTACCATGCTTGCCACAACCTTGGTGCTTATCTATATTTATAAATAAAAGAATGAGTGCTACCGAATTTTAATCCTGTAAAGCAACAAGTCGTTTTTTTGCGATTTTAAAGAGTTGCTTCAGAGACTTTCTCCCATTTATCTCTTATCGGTGTTTCTTGGGAAAGTAAGTCTGCCCATGGCAGCTTTTGTTCAGTCGAGAGCCTCCTACATTTCTTTACACATTCAGTGCGTTGTACTTAATGCTTTGTCACTTTCAAAACAAACCAGCATGTGTGGGATAGATGTGGTTTTCGATGTTTTTTAGATGCAGCTCAATCCTGCTATCGATATTGTAGTCCCAGCTGATGATATTGATTTTTGGTACTGAAGTGTGTGCTCAATGAATGTTGTTGATGAGTTAATGCAATGTTAAACTGGGAGCATTGATAGTTGTCAATACTGTTTTGTTCCTACAATGGATCAACAAGATCATGGATTACACAGAAGTTGTAGAAATTTGCCACAAATATACTTGAATGCCTGAAGCCTGTCTGAAGATGTAGCATTGAAAATTGGATGGTCGTGGTCCTTACTCATGGCTTAAAACTGAATCACTTCTGACACCATACAATAAGTTAACAAGAGTGTTCCAAACGCGTTCAAGGAGTTCACATGTAATTCAAGATGGCTGATCACCAAGGGGCAGACTAGAAATCATGGGAACTCAATCAGACTTGGACTCAGTCCTATATTGCAGTATTTACAACTTTTTCTAGAAACTCCACATATTTTGCTTCGGTGATTTGTTGTTGCAAGCCCTGTTTTCGCAGTTGTTTCCTAGCCGACTGAAAAATATTTTCAGTAGGATTAATATCTGGGCTTCCTGGAGGAATGGTAATCAATTTACTTTCACAGTTACACTGTGATATGGCTTCATGTGTAAGCTGACTGTTCTGTGAAAGATCTCTGTCGTTAATTTACAATGTACTTCCTTCTTTGTTTAATCACTTAAAAACAGAGTTGAAATGTTCTGTTATGAAGTGAGCAAAAAAATCACCACATAAATGTTGGTAAGGTTCACAGAGTACAACTCCTTCGTTATAATTTTTTGCCACCATAAGTTTAATGAGTTTGCCTCCTTTTCCTACTTTACAACCCTTTGAGGTACAGCCAAATGACAGTCCTTCTCCAGGTTTTCTCCATATTCGTCCTTTGGGAGCTTTAGTTTGATTCAGTGGCTCTTAAACAGAAACTTTGTGCCATACATTTGGATGGTACTTGCTTTTCATTTTCCTTGCAACAGCAACACAGTGGTGAAGATCTTTCTTGGTCACCAAGCCTTTCTTCCTGTTTTGGAATTAGCAGTTCTTGTGCTTGTGGAGAGCCTGTGGAATACTTGGTAGCGGATTGACTTACTAGTACATGTTTGACTGGCTGATTGATGCCTTGAACAGATACTTACTCAAATGAATTTCTCTTTGGTGCATTTTTTGCAAGGATAGGGTTAACATTTTCCGAGCAACTTGTGTGCCTGTAACATTAAGCATATCATAATTACCGTTTTGAAAAGATTGTTTAATAATAATAATAATAATAATAATAATAATAATAATAATAATAATAATAATAATAATAATAATAATAATAATAGTATTAATAATAATAATAGTATTAATAATAATAATAATAATGATAGTATGTCTTTAATGTCATTCATTAAAAATACATAACAAGTCTAACAATAATAAAAGGGATAAAAATACTAAATACAATTATATTTACAAAAATTTAAAAGGTTACTTACTTTCTTGCTAAGTTATATTTAAAAACTAATCCAGTAAAAAACAATTGTTAAAATGTTCTGTATTAACTTTAGGTCTCACAGAGGTTTGCACTTACAACTTTTTTGTTGTCTCTTTTACTTGAGGGAGAAGTGGATAAAGGGGATGGCACGTATGTTTGTGTTTGATTTTCTTTCTAAGCGAGTATTGTTTGTAAATAACATATTTCGCTACAATTGTTGCCCCTTCAGTAGTGCTTTACGAAGCTAGAATATACGCAATGCAATAAGATGCCTAGTGGTGCATAGTGATGAATACTAATACATGAATAATTACAATAAGTTAAGGTATCACTATCCAGTGACGAGATCCAGGGGAGGATATAATTCAATCCAGTTGCAAAGTCTGTAAAAAAATCTCAAAAGATTAATTTAAAGTACGAAAGGCAGAGTTAATTTAAGGGCTTTGGATGGACAGTGACAACAGCGACCCACTCCTCTTTCCTGAAATTAAATCAGAATTTTAAAAAGAAGATTTATTTTATCTGTTTACAGCAAATTTGCACTTATAAGCTTCCATAGCATATTGTATTGTTGGAGACATTAAATATGTATAATTTTGCAAATTTAAAGATTGTGTATTTGACAGTCTTTGATCTTTGTAGTTCTAAAGGAGGTGCAGAAAACTGTGCAAAATTGCGTATGAACAAATAATGGTACATGTACAAGCGAAGTTATGCATAGATTGCAAGTTTCTAATCAATAATTTGAGATTGCTATTGCAATGGTCAATTGTTAGGTATACATAAAACTGTTAACTCGCTTTGTTTTCACCCTGCATTCTGCTGTCTTCCTATTTATGTATTTGAAATGCTCACCTCAAGTTTTCGTAATACACCATTGTCTTTTTCAAATTCTGGCAAACACAACCTTACGGAATGTCTCAACTGCAGGAGGTAAGTTTTGTCCTGCTCAGCTGAAGTGAGTCGACACTGAGAGCACTGGTCATTGACCCACAACATGGTGCACCTTCTTAAACCACATTTCCTGGAAATCAAAGCCACTTATTATGTGGTGCCCTATACCCTTATACATTTAGAGATTTCTCAGAAATCTCTAAATGTATAAGGGTATAAAGTAAATGTATAAAGTTTTCTTTGGTCACGATCATCTTGTCGTTTTCACATTGTAAGTAGGGGTACAGTACTTTTGGTCTGTGGCCTGTAGAGTTCATCATTGTCCATTCACTTGATAATGGTCATGCCAATACAGCCCTTCTGGCCAAGGAGTGGTTGGTTTAAATTTGTCAAAACCCAGTTTTAAGATTGACTGCTGCAGCTGCATACATTATTTTAACAGCATGTACACCTTACACTCTGACATTTGAACAATTATTCAGTGATATTGGACTCAAAATTTATGTCGAACTAACTAAATGACTTAAGTTAACTCGTAGTTGCCTTGGTGCTTCAAGAAGCCCCGAGGCAGATAGTCACATTAAATAGTTATGCAACGTACAAACTTTAAGTCTAGGATGATGTACTTTCCCATTTCAAGCAATACTTTTCCCAGCGGGTATATATTGCTTTTTTCTTAACAACGTTTCACATTCAGAACTTCTAGAGCAGTGTGCCTGTAGACTCTTGTGTCCTTCCTTGCTGGTGCTTTACTGACGATGCAGGCCTTCCCCAAATCAATAAGATATCCTTTTTTGTCGGCAAACAAAATATTATCCATTTCAGGTTGTTATGAACGATGCCTTTGACTGAAAATTGTGCACTCCATTGCAAAATACTACAATCTCTGTCAGTGTTACAGATAATTTTGTTTGCAATGCCTTTTGGGTGGATAAACTGCATTACAATACTGAGTGGCTTCTCTTCCAGCTGCACTCCGAAAATGAATGGAAGTGTTCTGTGTATTACTTTCTGCATAAAGTGAGCATCTTAAATAACTGTTTTCTCTGATCCCTTCATGTCTTTGCAAACTACCAAATTGATTGAGGCACTCAGTTAGCTTCTTTAATTCTTAGTCTCTTTATTATAACTTCAACAATCAGGGAAGGTTCCATCGATTTCCATGATTAGTGCCTTTTTACAAAAATAGGAACAAGGGCTGAAGGCCGGAAGCTTCTAGGTGGGTCCATGGGCATGTTCCCCTGGGAAATTTTGAAACTTTAGTGCCTTGAGGATGGCTTCTGGGGCATTTTGGAAAGGAAGAGTGTGATATTTTTTGGTTAAAATCAGTATAATTTGATGTAAAGTTCACAAAGATTTCTTTATTCTAGGTATCCCTGGAGGCACTAGATTTCCAAAATTACAAGTTTTTAAGAACGTAAATATTTGTAAATTTATTGACAAGAAATGCATTATAAATTTGATACGATTGAATCTTCTCAATTACAACTAGCTAGAACTTACATATACGAATGTATTTTAACGCTGCATCAGTCCCTGGAATGTA
Source organism: Umimayanthus chanpuru (assembly GCA_025448255.1). NCBI lineage: Eukaryota > Metazoa > Cnidaria > Anthozoa > Zoantharia > Parazoanthidae > Umimayanthus > Umimayanthus chanpuru. The sequence continues at coordinate 12,309 of JAOEJI010426297.1, forward strand.
AACAGAAAACACCGTGCATCTTGCTTGAATTTACATAAGTCCAGAATCAGAAAACCAGGTTTGCTGACGTGCGGTTTAGTGAGGCAATTGAAGAAGATATTTTAATGGATAAATTTAAGTGGAATTGTCTTTATCGAGTATGTTTACCATTTCCATTCGTCATGGATGGAATAACGCAAATTTGTCAAATAGTTTATCTAGATTTAGTGGAATTCATCTGTGTGCATGCATAAGAGCAAGTCCATTAGAACTTGCCACCTTCCTAGTACTTCTAAGATAGTTTTTGAGGCACTGCAAATAGGATGTGGACCTTTCGCAAGAAAAGGTTGTTGCAGGAACCATGGCCAGTATCTGGAGGACTGTTTGGAAAGGGCTTGTGGTGGTAATCTTGTCTGGAATGCCGTTTGTCTTGTCCTCTTGTCGATCCACAGCCTCACCCAAAGAAACAACTCAGCAGACACTCCGGCAGGGTTGGGTAGGTCTTGGGCATAGAGATCGGTGAATACTTGGAGGTCACCTTTTCAAAGTCCAACATTACTAAGAAGGAGTGAAGGCACGACTGAGAAGTCTTTGTAGCACGTGTATGCTTCAGGAGGAAACCTTGACCTCAGCTGTTCCAACACATGGTCAAGAAATGTGCGAGTAAAGTTATACAGTAGTACTCATCTGGGGTGCTATCAGGAGAAATGGCCTCCAGAGTGTTAACGATGGGGACTACCAGTTCCACAGTTCTGTCTAATCTATCAGTTCTTGCAATCCATCGAGTCTGGTAGACATTGATTGTCCTGTGGTTGCTTTGCAGAAGATCTTGTTTGATTTTTAAAGAAAAAGGTGGTCCTGACTCGTTGGTGAATAGTTAAAGAACTCAGAGATAACCCTCACATGGTTCATCATTTTCTTCACTAACAACAGGGAGCAGATGTTGGCAACACAATTAAGGCGATGATTCATGCAATACATGCAAACTGCCTTGCCAAACTCGCGTTGAATCAGTTTTGAGGCCCCAACATGTAAATCTGCCATGTTACTGGCACCATCATACCCTTGCCCCTGGCAAATATCCATGCTTAAACCAATGTCATTAATAGCCTGCGTGATAAGATCTTTAATTATCCCTCCACCAACATCCTCCACACATTCACGAAAAACTAACCAAATCCCTTATGTTGGTTTCTCCATTGACAAATTTCTCTTTGTTTGCAAGGTCTGTGGCTTTGTCTGCCATAACTGCAAACATGCTGCTTGCCATAATTTCAGCAACTTGCTAAATGAGGCAGCCGCCAACTGTCTCAATCATTTCATTTCATTCTGAATGGTCTTGGGCCGTTTCAAATGTTTCTTAATAACCTCATCACTGCCTTCCATGCGATAATGTAACAATGCTTGAAATTTGCCTGACAACAGATCATTATCTGGGTCTTCATCACGCTTTCCCCTCGGGAAGATGTTGTTCTTCCCACACAAAATTATTGTTTTAAAAATAGGCCTAAATTTTTCCCTGTTTTGAGGAGCCTGTGCCCGGAATACACTGTCGAGCTGTTGATCAACAGGTTTCGCTTGCCTTTGCATAGAGTCCGCAATGTTTTGCATGCGCTGCCTGCCAGATAGTCAGGGGAGATCGGAAAAGGTAATCCAACTTTGCAGCATTTCTACTGTACTCTGTGCCAAACAAAACACAGATAAAACAAAGTGCCTTCCAGATATTTTGAATATACAAGCTGCAGGTTTTTCAGCAGCCACTCATGTCTGTGCTTTCGAAGCTTTGGCTGTATTTTGCCATTTCTTTTCAAATTTCCTTCAACTGACTTGGGTAACTCAAAACTGATATCTGGCTTCCAAATATTTTGAATTAACTCATATTTTTGATAGTTGTTGTAGCGAGTGATTTCCTTGTAGGTCACAATATCAAATGGCGAGCACTCATCTTTGTTTTATATCACCATGTAAAAACGTACTAGTAGTTTCGACAAATATTGTGGTAACTAAATTTTTAGGAACAGTGTGATTTAATTTCTAACTTCAATCGGGTATGCATTCAAAATTAATACGCTATACTGTGTTCAAGATGATACTGTATTTACGCAGGGTTCGTACACCACTTGGAAAACCTAAAAATCCTGGGATTCCTTGAAAAACAAGAGGGTTTTTTTTTTTATAGGAACCTGGAAAAATTCTTGATTTTTGAGTGGGCAGTTCACCTTTTATAATTTATGGATTGGTTTGTTTTTGGACATCAGTTTTAGGCTATTAAATAACCATAATTTTAAAGTTTGTTCCAAGTTACTGTGGAACGCTTACATTTTTCTGTTCAAAATATTGTTACATAATCCGAGTGCGTTAGATGACGGATTTGCAGGAGGAAAGTGGGTGTTTTCTATGTTGGAGAGGGAGACGTATCTCAATTTTTGCCTTATAATAATGGCTGTCCTTCGTTGCCGAAGATAACTGACTTGTATTTTTACCTTATACCAAGTACTTGGAAAAGCTCTGTGGACCTTAAAAATACCTGACCAAAGGGGAAGAACCCTGTTTACGTCAATAAACTACTTTCCTTGTATCTTATTGAATGAAAATATCTTGCATAAAACAAGCCACAAAATAGTTCTAAATGTAACCAGGATGCAAGTATTTAAGAAAATCTTCTGTTTAGGTGATTTAGCTTGTGACCGGTGTCTAGGTGTAAAATTGACCAATGACGGACCGGTTTGACTAGTGCACTTTCAATAGTGATGGCCTAAGCAGTTTCAAGAAACAATCGCGGATTGTCAATGCACTGGTGCTTGCTCTGAAAGACAAGATATGGAGCAACTGGGGGCGGGAGGGGAAATGAATTGTCATAGGGTTGTCAAACTCAAAGATACAGTGAAAATAAGTCTTAACATAAACACCGGTTTGTAATAACCCCAAAAGACCAAAAAGTGATAAAATGATTTTTAAAAGGTATTTTTCTTTTGAAAACTTGACTAGTTTCCAGAGTAGCACTAGTCTGTATCCTTCCATGAGAATTGACTCTATGCAAAAAAACCCCCCCAAACTTAGTAACCAACTTCGTAGTTGAGTGACTTCGTTATTCTTTCCACCAGATTATTCTTGTGTTTTTGCGCTTCTTGTCCAGTTCAGTCCAGTTTATGTTTCATCACATGCATAACGGATATACTACTCGTAGTTACAAAAATCGTTTACATAGCGAGGAAGCTAAAGAGAAACCAATAGAGCTTATAACATTTGGGTTTCCCCATGATAGTTATAGAATAAAGTAGCTGGGTGTTCGTTCTCCTTTCTCTCCTTCTCTTCCTCACTCAGCACTTCAACACGCTTTTCTACCCAGTCATAATAACTGTGGCTGTTGAATGCTGATTTTCTTGATCTCGTAAACACCAGCCACTAACTTGAAGTAAACCCAGTTTAAAAATTCCATTATAAGAAATGGTCACTCCAGCTTGAAGATCACAATGAGTGAGTCGAGTCAAACTACTGTGAAAACCTTGGTTTTGCAAATTAGTCTTAGTAACCAACAGAATCAAACCTGCTCACAAACAACACTTGCTTCAGGACTAAATGTATTCAATTTACAATTAAATGCGCCGTTTGTTTTTTAAACCAATATTCCTAGTCCAAATCTTCATCAATAAACATAGTTTGGCAGAAGGATTCTGTTAGTTATAAAATGGCGGCATACCAAAGCCATTACAATAGGTGACTCACAAATACCACCTACTCACCAGAAATAAAAATTTCATTTGTAAAAATGATCACTAACAGAATCGTGTTGAATGAGTTGAGTCAAACTACTGTGAAAACCTTGCTTATGCTATTTAATCTTGATAACCAACGGAATCAAACCTGCACACAACACTTGCCCAGGACTAGTTAATGCAACTAAGTGCATCGTCATTGTCATCGTCAGCTGTAGCTTCTCATGTCTTATTTGTGTTTGGCTTCTACGTTTATCTTTTTGCAGGTTTGGATCTTTCATATTCTCTGATTTTCAGTATCTGATGGCCCCTTGCCAGTTTCATCAATCTTCTGTAGCTTTAATTTGGCCATTCTTCTCCTTCGATACTCCCTCCTTTTCTTTTTGCAATTTCCATGTATCAAAGCTGTAAGACAAAGTAAACTTTATCTTTGCTCCTACAGTTCCATGGATAGGATTCTCTTGTTTTAATTCCAAAGAGCAAGATACTTGTTACTTAAGTCGACAAAACAAAAAGAAAAATTACAAGTCATTACACAAGGAAATTATTTATCCAGATAGTTTTTAACAGCATGCTTACCAATTATTATATTTTAAAATTTTCATGCACCGTTATTTTGTGGGAGGGGGGGGGGAGACAGAGGTTTGGACAAACGTCTGCCTACATTGTCTAGTTGTTCTTGTTATTTCATAAATCAATTTTTCACACAAAAAAGTGTGGTTGCGTTTCACCTGGCTTGAACGAACTACCCGAGTAGTAGGGAATCGCCGATTCTGGCGCAATCGGCAATCTTAAAATCATCATTAAATTATTCGCCGAATTTTACCAG
>JAOEJI010427407.1:0-16813 GCA_025448255.1 Umimayanthus chanpuru
ATTTCAATTTTTTATATTTTCACAAATTATTGTAAATTAACTTTGGGGGGGGGGGGGATTCTTACACTGACCAAATCTTTCAACCACCCTCCCTCCCTCAAAAGTCAAATGGTCCACCCCTTTAGGGATCCAGATGGAAGTAGCTCTGATATAAAGGGGAAGAAATTTCACACCCACGGGACCCTAGAGTGGTAAATGGTCTGATTGGTTAGTTCTACTTTCTTCGACTCAGTTAACCAGATTGGATTGTGAAGCTAAAATAGTTAATTTTAGTTTTGCAGTCTTCCAAGGCCTTCTTTCTTGTTTCCAGGTAACTGAGGCCAGTAACAGATTTCTGTCCCACTGGCTAGCATATAACAGTCTTGAGCGGGAACTCTATGGAGTTCCTTCAAACACTGATGTAGGGACATATACCATTCTTGTAGTGGCACTAGCTAGGGGGGAGCTCAGGAGGGGCGAGATATGTGGCTCAAAGACCTTTGAGATAACAGTGCCCTCTGAGAGTGATGTGACGATCCCAATTCCTCTTATGAGTGCTGCACTGCAGAGTGCCGTTATGGAGGAGGATGGAAGTGTGCAATTTGACAATCCTAATATGGGTTATAGGATGCCGTGTTTTCCTGGAATGCACACAACATTCGCATCAGTTTTGGTGAACACTGATTTCAACCAGTTGAATGGACATGAACGAATAAGTATACTTCAAAGGATAGCAATGCATCTTGGGATATCATCTGCAAAAATCAGCGGGTTCTCTGACCAAGTTCCCCATCTCTTAATATCTGGCCTTGAGTCACCATCTCTGATAGCTACTGGGGCAGGAGACGGCAGGTTTATAAAGGGGATAAAAACTGTATTCACATGGACACTTGGTTGTGGAGCACTAATGGTTAACAAGACCACTATCTCTCACCTTACTACTAGTTCCCAGGATGGGACGTTTAGTGAGTCAGTGGGCCACTCCATCTTTGGTTGGCATATCATGTCTGGTGTGCAGAAAAGTTTGCCTAAGATAAGGGTCCGCCGTGCTGCATTAGTTGGCACACCTACTCCAACGACAACAGTTGCTCTACCTACAGCAATCTCTGTGACCAGTACAACCGTGGTATCTAATGACAGTGTGTCTCTTTCAAGAGTTGTACCCAGTGTGAATTCAACTACCAGTTTAACACCAAGTGTTGTTTCTTCAACTTTAGTTGCACCAACTCTGTCACCAAATTTGACAGCTTCAAGTGTGAAATTCATGGTAACACTGAATGTATCTGCATCAGCATATAGTGCATCAGAAGTCCAGACTTTAAATGCAACAGTTTTTAGTCCAAGCACAATGCTAAATAGAACAACAAATGCTGTAACAGTTATTGTAACAGGTACTACTGCTTCATCACTTTCACCAAGTTTGCCTTTACCCACACAAAATGTGACAGCTGTCATATCACCAAGTCCCACAGCTATTTTTCAGACAGCTACATTTTCTCCAACACCAAGAATGAACAGTTCTGTTGCAGAAGTGGAGACAGCTTCTTTGGAAGTTGAATCAAGCTTGACTGTTGGTCCAACAATATCTGATAGTGCATTACACAGCACCTCTCTTGAAACTCAGAACAGCAGCTCAGCTTCCAAAGGACAAGATTTAAAACCAACATCAAGGATGTTAAATCAAACTGCAACACTTGTTGACAGTTTGTTGCAGACAATAGAAAGTACCATCATTAATCAAACAAGTTTGATGACAACTGCTGTTATAGCATCAAATTCAACTATTTCAGGCACATCTACATCAGCAGTAAACTATACAATGGTTTCAACGTCCATTTTGCCCAGTTCTGATATGACAAGCACTTCAGAAATGTTTTCTTCGCTGATAACACAACTAAACAGAACTAAGAGCCTTACACCAAGTACAGACCAGACAGTTTCTTTGCCATCTTTTTTAAATGCTTCATCTTTTGTGAGTGTATCCAAAACAAGCCCCATTGTCATGACAACAGTGCTGAATACAACCAATAGCACTCAAGTTATTCCGACTTCAAGTTCAGTTGTGCAGCAACTAAGTAGAAGTAGGGATCTTGCACTAAGCAGTAGCCTTACAAGTTTTACACCAGCTTTGAACTTGACTTCTTCAATCAATGTAACACGGTCAAGCCCTGCCATAACCACTGCTGTCAACACATCAAGCTCTCAGAACATCACTGACACTAATATACCCACTCCAAGTTCAGTTGTTCTGCAGCCAAGTAAAACTGATGCTCTTGTGCCAAGTGAAAATGAGACAACCGTGAGTCCTGTGTTCAGTTTGACACCCAAGGTAACCATGACAACTGCTACATTTGTTATTGCACCAACAACACAGATCATAACAAGTTCTGCTATGAGCTCTGGAGTGCCATTAACTTCAACACCTTCTGCACTCGGAGCATCAACAAGGTAATATTTAGTATAAAGAATTCATATAAAGCTTTATGCTTTTGTTTAAAATATTTAGACTGCCTAGTATAAATTGCAAAACATCAGTCCTTCATAAAATTAATGTCAGGTGTTACAAGTTTCTGACAGCATTTATTTCCTTAGATCTGTGACTTTGAGATCGTTTTTGTTACTTTCAGCTACAAAAAACTGAGCCCAGCTCCTCAAATGACCCCATTGTGCACTAAATGTCCACATGAGGTTCATCATCAAGAGTCTTCTAAATGCTGTTGTTTTAGTACAGCACCTGGTTTCTAGAGGTTTCCAAAGGTATCAGATGTTTCTAAAGGTGTGTAGACACCTCTGGACATCTTAAGATACCTTTAAACACCCTTGGACACCTTCAGAGTGTCCAACCTATGGACCATCACAAATTGGGACAATGAGCGCCACAGGCGTGAGATTCTAGGGGGGTCTGGGGGCATGCTCCCCCAGAAAATTTTGAAAATTGGAAGCCTTAAAACACCATTTTCAGCACTCTCAGGCCAAAATATATGTCAAAATGGCACTGAAAATTGGTGACGTTTTTCCTCTTACTTTTACCCAAAAAAGTGGTTATCAAGTAATAGCACCTATACTCCCTAAATACTCCGTGTTCCTTTCGTTATTAATCACAAAATAACTCTAAATATCCCATTCAATCTTTTTTTTGTTTTGGTCTATGACTTCTCTGCAGCTCTGTTGCTTTTCAAAATTGAGACATTTTGCGTCCCGACTGAGGTCGAGTCGGAATTCGGGATTCTCAGTCAAAATCGGGACTATCCCGCCTAAATTGGGACGGTTGGACACACTGCACCTTTAGATACCAGTTGCTTCTAGAGGTGTATAGACACCTGGACATCTTAAGATACCTCTAAACATGCTTGGACACCTTTAGAAACCAGATGCTTCTGGAGGTGTGTAGACACCTGGACATCTTAAGATACCTTTAAACTCCCTTGGACTTCTTTAGATACCAGATGTTTCTAGAGGTGTGTAGACACCTCTGGACATCTTAAGATACCCCTAAACATGCTTGGACACCTTTAGATAGCACATGCTTTTAGAGGTGTATAGACACCTGGACATCTTAAGATACCTCTAAACATGCTTGGACACCTTTAGATACCAGATGCTTCTAGAGGTGTGTAGACACCTGGACATATTAAGATACCTATAAACACTCTTGGACACCTTTAGATACCAGATGCTTCTAGAGGTGTGTAGACAACTGGACATATTAAGATACCTCTAAACACTCTTGGACACCTTTAGATACCAGATGCTTCTAGAGGTGTGTAGACAACTGGACATATTAAGATACCTCTAAACACTCTTGGGCACCTTTAGATACCAGATGCTTCTACTACACTCCTCTGGACATATTAAGATACCTCTAAACACTCTTGGACACCTTTAGATACCAGATGTTTCTAGAGGTGTCAAGAGGTAATTGGACACCTTATGGACACCACTAGACACCCTGGATACCTCTAGATACCAGGTGTCTAGAGCTGCCCAAAAGGTGTTCAGAAGTGTTTTTGCGAACATTTATACACCTGTATAAATCTAGATACCTCGGGACAACTCATTTCAATTGTTTTGTTTCGGGTTTTAGTACATGTCATTTTTTTTGGTTGACATGATAATTTTGCTTTGTAGTTGTTATTTCTTGTGTTGCAAGATTTGGACTGACATTATTTCGTGTGCCACATTTGCACCTTCCCATCATTTTTACATTACAAGTATATTGGATAATCTGACTCCCTGGGCCTTACTGTAAAGTGCTCAGTTATTCTTGAAAATATTTAGTTTTACCAACACTGTTTTACTGACCTTCCATTTGCATTTTGCTTTCTCAACTTTAGATTTTCCATCGCTGAAACTGCTGCAACGTCACGAGGTAGGGAAACTAAAAAGTTAAATACTTTCAAAATTTCATTTCATATTGGCATTGTATATAATATGAACCATTGATATAATACACTATGTTAACTGGCATCAACAATGATACATAGTGGTAACAAGTGCTTGTACCAAGCTACTGGTAAATAAGCTATTCTGTAGAAAGACTTGTAATGATGTTATTTAAAGCAAATGGCGTCAAGATAAGCTTAACTTGATCAAGAAAGAGTTTACATGATATTCTTAAATTGCCGTAAAATTACGAAAGTTGCCAAGTTAGCTTTTCAAGCATCAGTTCTTCATGAGAGTAATTTTAAAACTATTGAATTGATAGATGACAACATTGTATACTGTAAATTATATACAGCAAAACAGAACTGCCAAGATTATTCCTGATCGGCCAGTTCACTCGTCTGCTACTGATGCTATCCAGACTCTTAACTGGTTCAACCTAAGTAAACGCAGACTGTTTCATAGATGCCTCTACTCGAACGGTTTGTTAAAATCTCAACTTGGATTAGACACAAATGTGCATCGTTACAACACCAGAAATGTAAAGGACTTCCGCCTGTCTGCAGTAAAGACCAGCTGGGGCAAACAACGACTATCATTTCACACTATTAGGATTAAGGGACTTGGACTCTGTACCTTTGGCTGCAAGAAACAGTGCAACCGTCGCTATTTTCAAAAACAGCACGAACCCTGTGATGTGAGCTAGACCCTTTTTATATCTATTTGTTAACCTCCATCCTTGTTTTGTTAACGCAACTTCGTTTTGAGACCTTTTGAACTTTAAACTATATTTTACGTATTATTTTTATTGTTTTTACGTTGTTAGGACCCCTTTGAAAATCATTTTTATTTAATGAATAGGGCTTTCTAATGAAACATTTTAAAAATAAATAATAATATACTCACGTATGACGATCATCTTGTGTTGTTACAATAAGACGTTTGATCCAATGTGCACTCTGTATTTCGCTAACATTGATAACAGGTAAAATCAATTACCTAATTCTTGTCATTAATCAACAAGTTTTCTGTTTATTTGTGTTTTGACTTCTCTGTTATGTTTGTGGATAAGGTGATGGGTTTGCAAGCTAACAAATCTTTCTCTATCTTGTTGTCTACAGTCCTGAGTGCTTCACTGTCAAACAGCACACATGTCAGTGTAACAGTGTCGGCCATGACACTATCACCAATTATGTCCACTGGGGACAAAGGGTCCCAGTCTGTTAGCCCAGTGTTGAACAAAACCACCCTAGCTGTAGAAACGGAGAGTCATGTGTCTCCAGTGTTGAGCCTTTCAACAGAAATAGTGTCCAGCAAGTCTATTGTGTCACTGAGCCCAGTAACTGTTGGTGTCACTGTCATTGAAAGTAGCAAGATGACGCAGACGAGGAGCGCCTCTGAATCAGTGATAGGTAGCAGTTTGTTTTCGTCAGAGAGTGTATTGTTGAGTAGTTCAGAGACTGCTGAGCTGGTGTCTTCATCTTCTGCAACACCATCCAGTAGCAGTGTTTTAAAAACAGCCCTGAACTCAACTGCATTGTCATCATCAACCCCAAGTATGTCGCACAACCTGTCGAGATTACTTGAACCATCAACAGCAAGCCACTCCTTATTCAGTGACAGTTCTTCGACAATGCCACTGGTCACTGCCAGTTCTTCAGCACTCACAGTCTCAGTTAACGTGACAGAAGATCTTGTGACAAGCTCCATTACGTCCAAACCATTCATCTCGTCAACAGTTAGCGACAGACAGGAATCAACCCGTGCTGTCACTGCTCAGTTAAGTGTCACTATTCAGTCATCGGTTGGCGCTGTTGAGTTGAGTTTGACCGCGATGGCAGTAAACTCATCTAGTTCTGTATTAATGACAAATGCAAGTGTCACATTTGTGTCTCTCCCCACCCCAGTCAGTACTGCTCTGTTGGTTTCCCACACAGTGGTAAAAAACAGTACAACTGAACGTATCACTCATGTATCGAGTACAACAGTGGCGCTTCCCAGCCCAACCGTTGCCAGTGATGTCACGCCATCTCAGCAATCCCTCCTCGCAACCCCACTGTCAAGCACTACTGCAATCGTCACCAGCAAGATGCAGGCCATGGACACAAGCTCACTTCCACCAACAAGTACGTTGGGTCTCAGTGTGTTAAAGACGTCAGTAACTACAGGTATTATGACAAGTGTTTGTGATCATAATCCACAATATAGTAAGTGTTGGCACTTTGGCACAATAATGCACATTCTCAACTGTACATGAGTCTAGCTGGTTGTCATGATTACAAGGTTTCATATGCATGTGAACTTTGTTGATGACAACAGTTTGTTTATATAGTATATAGTATACTGTGTTCACATGTCAACTACTTTAAGATTATGCCTTAAGCACTGTACAGTCTTATTCCTGACAGCCGGAAAAATTAACCAACTGAGTTGTTTCGGTCAGCTACTTTTGAAGAAAGCACTATCGAGTCTTACACTGTACATCTTCTGTTTCTCAATCGAGTGTCACCGGCTATTTTCAACATTTTGCCATGCACTGTACATTCAAAGTTTGGACAAACACCCTGTTCTAGCCGTCAGAGCACTGATTCAGGACCTGTGTACACAACAGTAAAGTAACACAGGATACGCTGTAACTGCTGCTGGCAAGCACAAGACCTTACGGCACATTCAGTTGCACAATAATTACTAATACCTTTGATAGACCTCTGTCTGTGACAGTGTAGAGACACAAATGCACATCCACCATAATTGTTGTACGCTACCACTGCTGTTTGTAAGCATCTCACCTTACGGCACATGTTCAACTGGAGCTGATAGTTCAGCTGCATAATAGTTACTAACACCTGTGTTATGTCCACAAGCTCTTTACACAAAATAATGCAGCATGCTGGCACTTGCATGTAAAAGAGCTCGCTGAAGCTATCCTGGCTATTTTAAAGCACTCTTGAGTCTTGTCTGCAGCCTGATGCAATGTGCGAGACAACAGTCACTGTAATCAGTGGCTCTGTGCTTGCTATATTTATTCGCTCTTTAGCTAAAAATGAATTCGCATGATTCAGCTTTAATCAGTTTCATATTTAACCTGTTGATAATGTTAGCAGTTCAGTGGGCGGAAAGTCTTGAATTCAGCTCCTGAAGGGTACGTGCTAGGTGTGTGAAACCTAGAATGTCAGACTTCGATATTCCTAAATCCAGGACGAGAAATGTGATCAGATCTATACGTGAACGAAACAAAATCATTTCGTCGATTCACTGGAAGTTACAGCTTCATGGTTCATCAACTTTTGGGACATTTTCAGAAATTTAGGTCATGGACTTTCTAACTAGGTCCTGTATGGGACACAAACTGCTGTGAACTTGTTTCTTCTCTTCAGATTTTTTCTGGCCTTCCCATTCTTTTGTAATACTGGTCTACAGGTATGGTCATTTTGATTATGAAAACACGATATATTTTACACACAGTAAAACGTTATCTTTTCCACTTGTTCTTACTGTGGTAGATGTTTGTTTCGCGTTACACAATGGGTGTTGCGTGACTGGTTTTTCTCGCGTTACGCAATGAGTGTTGCGTGACTGGTTTTTCTCACGTTACGCGATGGGTGATGTGTGACGGCTTTGTCTGATCCTACATGATGCGTATTGTGTAACTGTTTTGTCTCACCCCACGCTGTGGATGTTGTGTGACTGGTTTTCTCGCGTTACACAGTAAATATTGTATGACAACTTTGTGTGACTTTACATAATGGGTATTATGTAACAGATTTGTCTCACTCTACACAGTGGATGTTGCGTAACTGGTCTGTCGCACGTTACACAATGGATATTGTGTGATGACTTTGTTTGACCTTACATAATGGGTATTGTGTAGCTGATTTGTCTCACCCTACACAGTGGGTGTTGTTAGTTCGTCTCGCGTTACACAGTGGATATTAGGTACCTATTAACAGCTTTTTCTAACCTCACATGATTGGTATTTGAACTGATTTGTTTCATCCTACACAATGGGTGTCGCGTGACTGGTTTGCCTCGCGCAACAAAATGGATATTGTGTTACGGTTGCATTATAGGTATTGTGTAACTGATTTGTCTCATTCTACACAATGGGTGTCGCGTGACTAGTTTGTCTCGCCGGTTATGCAACAGGTGTTACGTGACTTGTTTCTTTCCCATTACGTAATGGGTGTTGTGTTGCAGCCTTGTCTCCCTTTACACAGTAGGTGTTGCTTGATTGGCTTGTTTCACCTTTCACAGTCAATGTTACGCGACGAGTTTGTCTCACCTTACACATTAGGTGTTGCGTGACTTATTTACCTCACCTGACACAGGGGTCTTGTGTAGCTGGTACAGTGTGTATGGCGCGTGACTGATTTATCTCACGATACACACTTTATGTTTCGTGACTGCAGTTTCTCACCTAACATTCTCCCTCTCCTCAAGGTGCAAATAACGTGACTGCAGACTCGCAAGCCATTGAAGTCACACCTTCAGCTGTAACGCAGTTCCCGTCCATCCCTTCTCGCGTGACAAGTGTTGACACAGGGTTACTAACAACAACGAGATATCTCTTCACCACAACTACAACTACGACGACAGTAAAAACAGGCCTTGGAAGCGTGCCGTATTCCTCGTCAAGCCAACTTATTAGGTCGCTTAGTGTAGCGAAAAGCTCTGTCAGAACAGCAACAGTAGCTGCGCTGTCGTCGCTGACACTGGCTGTAAATGGTTCACGCTCATTGACCACAGAGCCGCCTGTCCGCCCTTCTGTTTCCTCAAGTTTTGAATCGAGTACTAGTACATTAAGTTTAGCTGAACGTGGAAGCTTTATCGTCAGTACGGGTACTTTGTCTGTGAATGAAACAAAGCCAGTGACCACTGTCTTCCCCAGCGTGTCTTCTCTACAGTTCAGTATTGACACAAGTACCCCGACTACAAATACCATACCTCTTAACCAAACAAGGACACAAGCTATAGTTGTGACAAGTACTCGGCTCACAACTCCCTTTATGTCAACAACAACTAGGCTCGCTACAACAGAGTCTCTAAATTCAACGGTAGTGACCCAATTTGTGAGTGAGAGAACTTCAACCCTAAAAAGTACAGTCACTCTCTTACCAAGCGTTAGTGCAAGTACGAGCGAACTTGTTAGTATTCATGGACCTAGTGTATCCTTAGTGCTCACAGCAACCATAGCCCCTAGTATATTCCCAGCATCAAGTGTTGAGACTAGCTACAGTGTGACTGAGACCAGGAGCCGGTTGCTTTCTCGCATACTGTCCACAACACTGAGTGCAGACAGCATTAAACTGCAGCCCCAATCAATTTCATCGACAACGAATGAATTGTCTCCAACAATCACTCCACGGTCCTCACTTGTAACAGAAGAGAAAGCGACTGTTACAGTGGTGACTTTACCAACTCAGAGCTCAATATTATATGTCACGAAATCCAGCTTGTTACAGTCGTTAGCGTCACAACGTGCCACACCCAGATACAGTGTTGACCTGAGTTCAACATCGACAAGCTCAAGTGACTTTTCTTTGGCACGAACAGGAAGCTTCGTTTTACCATCAGTTACAAGTTTATTCCCAACGGTGGGTCTGGTCACTGAATCACCGTCGCTGTCTGCTAATTCTACTGCGCAGGCGTTCAGTTCTGTTATCTTCACTCCGGCATCGTCTCCTACTACTAGAGCTCCCCTCAAGAGTACGACGATCTTCATACAGTCAGCGGATATCACCAGGAAGAGTATGCTTACATATTATTAATCTCTCTGTCCTTTCCTCCACTTCACTTAACTACATAATCTGACATGGCCATTGCTTTTCACATATATGTTAAGGTTGCACTTCTTTTCTTCTTAGAATCTGTTTCGCTTTTGTTTCACCAGTAATCTCAAATAATGAAAAAGTGTTGACTCAGTTAATATGTTTGCAACCACTTGTTGTTTGATGCACTGAACTAACTTAAGTTCTAACCATTTAACATGTATAGCTTGCTCAAGAAATGCATGTTGTCCTGTAAAAAGCACAGTACCCCAGTTTAAAACCATGATGGGAACTCTAATCTCGAATAATGAAAAGTGTTGACTCGGTTAATGTGTTTACAACCACCTGTTGCTTGATGCACTGAACTAACTTAAGTTCTAACCAATTAACATGTATAGCTTGCTCAAGAAATGCATGTTGTCCTGTAAAAAGCACAGTACCCCAGTTTAAAACCATGATGGGAACTCTAATCTCGAATAATGAAAAGTGTTGACTCGGTTAATGTGTTTACAACCACCTGTTGCTTGATGCACTGAACTAACTTAAGTTCTAACCAATTAACATGTATAGCTTGCTCAAAAAATGCATGTTGTCCTATTAAAAGCACAGTACGCAAGTTTCAAAGAATGATGGGAATTCTCGGGTTCGCCAATCGCTAAGTTAGTTGGTCTTAACCTTACTTAGTTTCGTGCTTTGTTGGTTAATGGATATATACGAACGGGGTCCCCCCACAATCCCGTTTCTGCTTCGTCTTGCTCTTTGCAGTTTGTAACGAATTCTTGAATATGCTACCTGTACTCATAGGCCTAGAATGTCGTTACCAATGTTTTCATTGAACCACTGAACCATCAAAATCGAATCTCCCTTCCAGAGTCAATCTGGTTTGGGGTTTCTGCCAAACAGATTATGTTTACATTTCTAACAGAGCTTCGTTTTTCGGCAGATTTTTTGAGGGGGGAGGGAGAGGGGTGGTGTTGTTGCAACCACGCAGTGAACTTGTCGGCAAATTTGTGCACCCATATTGAATACACTTGTTTTCAGACACGTAGCCGGTTAACTACTCCGTTGTGTTTCATTTACAGAAGTATGAAAATCTTGAACTTAAACTTGTTTTGATAATTCACATAGCAATAAGAACATTGCTAACTAATATATTTGCATCAAACAATCTCTGAACAAAGTAATGTATCCACATAGTAACGTGTGTCGAAGAACGCTTTACCCTGCTAACAGGCTATTTCACGAACGTGTAAAAGAGGCTTTGTCGAAATTGCATCGTGTTTCTGTTGCGCATGTCCGAAGATCATAGGATCACGTGAAAGATTACGCTATAGTCAGAGCGGCTTTAAATCGGTTTAACGGCTTAATGGGCTTGCTGTAGCCAATGCGCAATACTAGCTTGCTTCTACCGTGGTTCTTTCCAAACTAAAGTTTATCTTTCCCTCATAGGTTCTGCACTCTTATCGTCAATCTTCCCGACCGCTATCAACGTTTCAGCGACTTTTACACGGACCACGCAAGTCGTTCCCACATCTATTGGCCCAACACTGGAGCCCAGTACTGGACCTACCGTGCCTCTAAACAACAGGCCAGTGAGGCTCAACGACATCGGACGTTTGGAAGCCAAAGTTGGGAAAGCTTTCCGCTATGCTGTGCCACGTGACACTTTTCACGATCATGAAGACGGGGACACGAGAAATCTTAGCTTGTCGTGCAGTCTTTTGCTCAAGGGGGCGATACCGAGCGATTATTGGATGCAGTTTGATAGCAAACGACAAGAATTGTACGGCCTTCCTTTGGAGGTGGACTATGAGAGATACTCGGGCAAAGAAGACTACGAGAGATATATTCTGACTGCCCGTGATAGCCAAGGACTGGCGGCACGGGACGTGTTTCAGATTGTCATGGTTTTTGTGACAGATACAGTGACACAGCAACTGAGTATTAGAACTTTGAACAACTACACTGTCTTCACTAGCAATGTCACGCAAAGGCTTGACTTAGTGGATCGAATAAGAACGTACTACAGTGATAGTGATACTTCAGCAATACGGTTTGTATCTGTCACGCAAGGATCGCTTATCGTGACGTGGACTAACGATACGCTACCCAGCGACAGGTGTGACAAGGAAGCTGTGCAACGGATATCCTCCAAAGTGATTTCAGCAGAAGGTGAGGTCAATCAGGCGTTCAGGGACGCCTTAAAACCAGAATTTCCTGTTCAGAGCGCGAGAGAGGGTCGATTTGGGGTGTGTAACGTGACACAGACCTTCCCAACTATCCCTGCACGCGGTCAGCGGTCGGCCTCGGAAACAGACATGTGGTTAAAGCACGTGCTTCCGGGAGTCCTGGTCGCACTGCTTCTTCTTCTCCTTGCGTTGGTTCTCGTGGTTTATCTGAGGAGACGTCGACCAAAACCATCAAACCCAGAGAAGGTAACTTACAAAAAGCGCAAACCAATCGTCTTGAGTGAAGAGATCGAGTTAAAAGCGTTACCGGCCAAGCCGCTCATTCTCCCGGATGATGACGTCAGCAGTCCGCCATCTTACCTGTCGGAGACCTCGCTCGACAAGGCGCCACATTACGACTCCGACGGTGAGGACGAGGAAGACTTTGGTAAAAGAACTCCCTCCATAAAATATGAACCTCCTCCGCCATTTTATCATACTTTTGACAGTCCAAGGAACACACCGCCGCCTTCGTATAGATTGCCTCCCACGTACAAATTTTAGAACTTATTTTCAAAATGGCTCCCCTCTAAACGTATATATAGGTTTTTAAATATGATACATATGCTTAATAGTGCTCAGCGGCCAAACCTTACTGGTTACCCCTTCCCCTCTAAACGGTTTGGCAAGTCATAGCCTGCGAATGCGATGCTTGGCACCGCAATTTTCCTTGTCATAAACGGTCGATGCCGACGCCTTTTCGAACAACAGTCCGTTGTCATTTCATGAAGAAGACGAAGTCGCAACACAACAGCTATTGGAGATTTAGCACCAAGTATACGTGGGACCAGGGTTCATACGGTCATGAAAAACTATGAAAAGTCATGGAATTTGAAAATGCCCTTTCCAGGCCTGGAAAAGTCATGGATTTTAGGGAAAATGGCCGAGGTCATGGAAAGGTCATGAAATTTCATTTTTTGGTCCAATATTTCGTGCTGTTTCAAAACTGTAGCCTCCTCCGCAGGCAACTCTAAGCATTAATTCTATCCGGAACTTGGGAGGGCATGCCGAGTGATGGTAAGTAGGGTCAACTTCGGTTAATGACGGTAAAGGAGGCTGTGACAAAAGTCAACATGAGAACGGTAACTTTTTCCTCTGCCTCAGGCCCCGACCCGTAGCTTCGCTGCTCGTATTTGTTGCCAGAAATACCAACTGGAGTTGCCTGCGAAGGAGGCTATTAAAACTGCAAACATTCTGCTTGTCATCGAGCAAAAATACGGCACCAAAAGGCTGGGTTTTCAGCATTTTGTAGTCATGGAAATGTTAAATTGGTCATGGAAAAGTCATTAAATTTTATTCCACAATTTTTATGTTAACCCTGGAGACGACAAAACAGCAGGAATATATATAGGGAACTCTAATGCAGTAACGCTTGCTAAGACTGCACAACAATCCTATCTTCGCTAAGGGACCGAAAACAGGAAGTTTCAGAAAAAATAGGACAGCTATGTAGTCTGGACCAAGAGAAATTTAGTCGCAATCTTGATCGTCCTTGCCGTTTTACGAAAACCTGGTGCTAAATCCCTCTATCAACCCTGACCCAGTCCCAAACCCAAAAAGAAGAAACTTTTTAATAAAAGAAGAAAAGAAGCTTTATAAACCGAAGATAAAAGTATTAGGAACTAATATACCTGGGACCGCTGGCATCCCAGTCCGTTATACACTGTCACCACACCAACAGCTCAGTTTGATGCCATTTTATAATTATTTAACTGCATTGACTGTTACGAATGGCATCGACTCGCTCCTGTTGTAAATGCATTGACTGTTACAAGTGCAATCGATCGTTTGCGAGAGGGAAATAGATCAGTAGTGTATGCCTGTGTTTGTTTGGGTTCCTCGTTTGTTTCATCTTGATTGACCAGTGCCGAGCAGGGCGGGCCACAAAAATCAATACAAACCAACACAAGTTCTTCAAACAGGACTAACGTGTGTCCTAACGCTTTCGCTTTTTCGTTCGCAAGTCAAAGTTAATCGGAAAATTTCATCGTCTTGCGGCCAAACTTGATTCCAGCTCGTACAGAGTTAATGAAAGTCAGCGCAAGGCTGTGTAAGTTGGTTGCCAAAGCAAGCTGAAGTAGACAGCAAGTTACCAACTAGCGTTGACCGCTTTCATCATCTAGTGATTACGTTTGGCCAGAGGTTTTTAATGGCTGCTTTCAATTTTGCCGTTTTCTGGTTCGACCGTTTTATTTGGAATGAGAAATTGACGAACCATTTCAGTGGAAATTTTCAGGGACGAACAGATCACCTCTGGAGGTGCTCCACGTTTACGTACTTTTACTGGTTGGAGAGCAATGGCGCTTTTTCTCGTTTTCAACTGAGTCTTCGAGCACATAGTCGTGTTACCACATCACGCAAGGCTTACGCGAACTTATTAACCAATCAAACTACACCTTTTTCGCCGTCTGGAAAAAGCCTACCATTAGAAAAGGAAAATTTCCAGAATTTCTAGCCGAAATTTGGCAAAACTGGCAAAGCCACTGCATGGTAAAGCCTCCGAGTTTGTGGAAAAATTTCCTTGTTATTTGGAATGGTTTTCAAATCCGCGGAACAGCTGTAGCTTGATTGGTCAGTAAGTTTAATAAGCCTTATGTGATGAGGATGATGCGAGTGCGCACTCAAGTTTCGGATGAAAATGTTGTACTGGTGGAAAGCGCCATTCCGTTCCAACCGGTGGAGATTGAAAAAGTGAAGTATTTCCCGAGGTGACCCGTTCGTTTCCTTTGTCAATTCCAAACAGCTGAACCGGAAAATGGGCTAAATGAAATGCGCCTCTCATTTACACAACCAATTGATCCGCTAAAGACGTATGATCAACTTCCTCGATCCTTTATGTGTGTTTTTATTTCTGAGTCAAATAGATCTTATTAGGTTTTCTCCCCGTGGGGACGACCTCACCATCTCGACAACATCACTCAGTTTGGGAGTTTTTCAGCTAAGCTCCATTAGTTTTCGTGGACCTTGAAGAAACAACATGCGCAAAAGATCATGGTATATGATCACAAGTCTTAAGCTCAAAAAGTAATCTTTTTAAGATTTCTATCGAGGACCCAAAGGTGGTACGTAAAGTGCATTCTGGCCCGGACGGATGAAAGAGGAATACTCTTGGGCGTGGTCGAAGCACGGTCATTTTTGCATATGCGCAGATTGAACGCAGTATTGACACACAGAGAAGAAACATTAGAGTGAGAGCCGTGACAGAAATAGTTTTTCCCCACTGCCGTTCTACGAAAAATAATTTTTTTTTATTCCGAGAAGTATTTGGTAGATAGATATTGTAAAATTTGTATCGCTATCCGTTCAATTATTTTTAATTTCAGAGTTCAAAATGCTATCCTTCAATTTTTGTAAGAGGACGAGGATATCTTTTTATTGTTTTGTGGCCGAGTCGAATTTAAAATCGATGATACTAAAAATAGTGTAAATTTGTATGCATAAAGAGTGAATATAATGAAGGAGAAATAGGGCCTCAAATAAAGTACAAAGTACTATGATGAATGTTTGTGCTCTTAGTAAGTCGTGCTTGTTTACGTACCTGACGACTTTGCCTTTTAGTGATAATGGATGGAAGTCGTTCTGGGACAAAAAGAAATAGTTTACATCGGGGAGCTCACCTCGGGAACCCGAGACAAAAACCATGTCCCCCGAGACAAACTGATCCCGCCTGGATAGAAATTCTTCCCGCCCGTACCTTCAGTTTTTTTGGTCGTTCGTCCCGGTAGAGACTGTTGCATGGAGTTTTCCATCCCGGGATGTTAATTCATCCCGCTACTTGGCACCGATATGAGATCATCCCGGGACGAGCTCATCCCACCCTAAAGCCATGTAAATAGCAGCGAGGAAATAACCAGGTACTGAGATGACTTCATTCCGGGATATCTTTCTTCCCGGAAAGAAAACTTTAATGTTAACGGGCCCTAAGGTATGGACTACTGGTTGGTTATCCAATCATACAAACAGGAGCTTCAATAATCTGTTGCACGCCCCTTATTAATGCTTCTCACTGAAGTGTTGAACTGGTTATTATTTAGCAGTTGGTACGGGTCCGACCATGGGCGATAGAACTAATGCCCGGAACAAACCCAAACAAGCATGAGAGTCATACCATGTATGGATGAGAGTTTTGATCAACTCTCAAGGCAACGGTCAAACAAGGATGAGGGTCCGTGAGAATTGACAAGAGTCGCTCAACAAACGTGTAACACTCGTATCAACTCTGATTGAAGTTTGTAACATGCTCAAAGATTATTAGAGCGCTCGAGAGTCGATGAGAGTACATGATATTTGGCTGTCACGCGATAGTGACGAGTTTGAGCGGGTTTGCCCGGAAAACTTCAAAAAGAGCCATACAGTACTGCTTTATTTTATGTTGAACAAACCGTGACCGTGCACATTGTTTTGTTTTTCGTGTAAGCCCAAATGTTTCTACTGGTTATGCAGTAGTCAAACGTA